>VXAK01025921.1:26412-120450 GCA_013399435.1 Arenaria interpres
TATAAAGAAATCAGCGTAGCTCTGTGTGTCTAGTAACAAGCGAATACTTAAGGATGTGACCTGCAAAGGCATTTAGATGCCTGTTGACGTACAACTGCTTTTTAATTTCACTGAAGATCAGGTGATTGAATAGCTTCATAGATCAGTCATTGCACAGGATTGACAGGCTCTTTTAATAGTCTCCCAATAAAAATCTTCCATATAGAAGAAAAATACTGTGCTGAGATTAATTCTTGTCAAAATATGGTTTCCAAATACATTTAATACATAGCATTGGGACTTCTAATGGCCTTTCAAATAGGGAAATTTCATTCAATATTGAGTCATTAAGCGTGCCCCAGGTTACTTAGTTAACTTGGATTTTTTATTTGCTAGAGCTTGGAACAGGAAAAAAACAGTTATGATAGAAATGTTTCATTTGCCTTTTTTTTTTTTATAACAAGAAATTCTTCTGCATATCTATCTGCATTCTACTATTATGAAAAGCAATTTTTGCAAATTTAACTAGTAATTTCTTAATATGTTTGTGTGGGAGAATATTTTGTGAGGTGCTGTAAATATTTTAACAGGCAATAGTAGAGTTAACATACGGATTTTTGAAATGTGGCTTCTGTTTTGTCATTTTTACTGTCCCTATCTATTACCCATTTGCTTCAATGCCTTCATTAGAATACAGATATAGAAACAGTAATTGGATTTCTAGCCATTTCTTAACATGCAGATGTTACATAGACTTCCTCTGATGTTTGCTCTCTCGGTTCATGGTACGCATATAAGGATTCAGAACCAGGCGTTTTTTCAGTTGGCTTCTTGCTCTGAAATTCTGGTGATCACCTAATTTGGGTAAAAACCTTCACGGAAAGTCTTGACTTTTGATAAAGTTTGAAATTCTGCATGTCACACCCAAGCCCGTGTGCTGTGTTGAAAATGTGCATTTTGACTTGTATTTCTGATCAGTTATTTTTTAGGTTTAGTTGTGCTTTCCAGAAGTGACTGCTGACATTCTGGATTTCTGCTCAGTGGTGTCTTCTCTCTTTCAAAAACTGTGGCCAGTTTCATACCAAAATTTAACAGTCGTGTTCTCGTGCTATTAATTACATTAATTACTGGGCCATATTCTCCCTTTCAGCTTAGAAAAATAACTTTAATGAGAAATCTATTTTCTCTGTAGAACGTACAGACTTACTTAAAAATATATAGTGTGTGTTGGGGTTTTTCCCTAAGTGAAATGGACATTTAATCCCAGAAGATGATTTTTCCTGGAAATTAATTCATTACCAAAGACAAACTATTACAATAGAAGCTATTTGGAAATCTTAATTACAGTGTTGATTATATTAAATTTACAGGCTTCTGGACATGACCAAATGATGTCTTAAGGTTTTTTAGATACTGAAAATTAGATGTATAATTAGTCTATTAGTGCCATTATTAAAACAGTATTTCCTTTTCCTTACTGATCAATGCTAAAAGCAGAAATTTCTGCTTTCCAATGTAATTATGATCCTAACATATGTGATCCAGCATTTTTAATGTTAATTTGTCACTCGGTGCCGCTGGAAAGAAACAATTTTCATTGGAGATTATTTTCTGGACTGGAAAGTTGTGTGGCTTTGTGCTTTATTATTTTTATAGGGTGGAGAAGTTTTCCTGGTCTGTTTCTGAAAGAGAAAAAAAAAAAAAGATCAAAGTGAAACGCTCTGACATTTTTCCTGAGAAAAGACCACCCTACGGTTTGATAGGTTTTATGTTTTTCTCTTACTTGATGATTGATGCTTCTCTGGCACACTGACGTGTGTCTCGGGAGTAAAAAAGTGAGGGGAGGATGGTGCTAATATTACATATCATTTGAAAGGACATTGTGTAGTCGTTTCAATGCGTTTTATTTTTGTGTCCATTGTTTACCGTATTTTTCTGAAGCTTGGAAAGCTCTCATGTTCCACTGGTGAATATTTTCCCTGCATGTTTCTCATTGAGTTGAAACAACTTGTCTAGTTAGTTCCTCATCTATCATCTGAAAATATTTCTTTTTTTGCTGCAGCAGTGGTTTCTGCTCCCTACTGCCATGTAGACCTCCGAGGGATCGTTCAACATATCTGAAGTGACTCTTCAGTGCTAGAAGCCATTTGTATGTGTTACAAAAGCAAATGATTTTAGTGTAACAAAGTTAAGGAGAATGAGGTATTGGATTAAAGTTTCAAAATCATCTGTTATGGCTTACCAACTTATACCATTATTAATTAAAAGTACATAAGTACTAGACAGCCTCTCAAAACATTTCCTTCAAAACTTTGGCTTTATTCCTCTAAAGCTCAAAAAGCATCAGAAGTTGTTGGGAATACTCTGTGTATAATAAATAGTGATGGAAAAAATGACCACTACAAGGACAAAACCCATAAATACTCAAGCTAAAGACACATGAAATGTTGCTCATTTGGTAGTCAACACACAGGATTCAGTTGTTTTATTTGCTGTAGGAACAGGTTTTCAGTACTAGTCGAGATTTGGATTTTGCATCACAGGAGCATGTGCGTCTGTGTATTAGATCAGCAAACATGCTGACATCCTTACCAAGTCTGAGAGCTGCTACTGGCTCATTGAGTCTTTTGCGAGCTGTTTCATCCAACATCTCTCCTTCTAACTCTGTAACTGAAAACTGGACGTTTTGTCATACGTCTGCAAGGTTTTCTCACTTATGTGTCCGTACTGCCCAACTTATGTTGGGTACCAGCAATTCAGGTTTGTAAATCCCAGTAAGGCAAATTCGTCAGGAGGCAGCTGTAGGAACAACATTGGTATTTAAGGAAATACTTGCAGTGTTTTAGGGAGCATTAATGTTTGCAGTGTGTACGTCTGAAGAGGGTTTCTGTAGTTCTGCTAATTTTCCATCCAGAAAGCAAATGGATTTTCATGGATATGGCTGAAGGATGAAATGGCCAGACAAAAGAGGCAAAGAAGACTTGGTGGCGGGGGGAGGAGAGTTGCGTTAGACAGCTTTAGTTAGGAGAAATTGAGCGAAAGGAAGAGATGAAAATAATTGAAACCTAAGATTCTGTTTTGCTTTAGAGCAAGGCAAGAAGAATCTACTTACTACAATTGCTTCTAAATAAACAGAAAAGGAAACCACCAGAGGGAGGTGCAGGGTAAAAGTAAGGTCACTTTTCCAAGTGAGTGGTAAATTGAAAACATTAATTAAAAAAAAGGGGTGAGGGAAGCCTATTTGCTCAGAATTAGTTTAAAATTTATCAGGGAGAAACCAACAAGTTATTCAGTGGCAACTTTATTAATAAGGAATTTTATTATTTTCCTGAAGTTAGTGTGGTTCAGTTGCGTTTATTGATGATTATTCTGGAGTCTCTTGGGAAATTTATTTTATTAGCATCACTTTCACTTACAGAATATATCATTTTATAGTACTAAGTATTGTGAATTTATGGGTCTGTTGAGGAGCTCCGCTACTCCACAAATCAGATAAAGCATTTTCTGTGCTGGATATTGACCTGAAGGGAAAAGATAGACTTTGATTCATAAGTCAAAATTTAATAGACACCTTATATTATTCAGGCCAGAAATGGCTTCAGAATATTTGTATTTTTCCAATTACTCTGAGATAGATGTAAAGCATTTTGGATCTTGAGAACACCAACAAGTGCCTTTGCCTGTGATATTCTTGAAATTTTACTGTCTTGTTCTTCAGTACCATTTTTAATTTTCATCAGTATTGGTGATTTTTCATAAATAAGCATTTATTTGAGATTTATTGACTTCTGTTTTGAGTTTTTGGCTTCTTGGAAGACAGGTCCATCCTTTTCAGCATAACACTATGCACCTAGGTGCTTTCTGTCCCCACACTCACCACTGAACCTGTTTTTTTCTAACTTCTTATAAAAGGGAGAATTCACATTTTATGATTTACAACATGTTTGTAGGTTCTTTGTACTGGCAGAATTCCATAAGAGTGCAGTCGTGGTATATAGTCAGTTGTAATGGGTATGTCCTTCTAATACAAATAATGTCAAGCTATTTTCCTTTAATTTGGTTTAAAATTGACTGCAACTTAGTGTTGAAGTATCACTTTTTCTGTAAATCATTGTCTACAGGCACCAGTTCTTTAAAGCAGTGTTTATTGAGCACCTCTTCCTTAGCTGGCCTGTGCTGCCAGCCGTAAGGAAGCAAAACTTTGTGCTGTCAGTCTTATCTCCCTCAAAGTGGAAGATTTCTACCTGCAAGAGAACAAACCTGCTTTTCAGTTGAATGCCAGTCAGTCATTTGGGAGTTTTGTTTGGTTTGTCTGTTAATTTTTGTAAATAGTATAATGGCTTGATTCTCCAAAATGGTGCTTATGTAAGTCACTTGCAAGGAAGGAAAAGTTAATATTTAGGCCATGTAACTTTTTTTTTTTAAAAAAAATCATTATTTGATCATTTCTGGCACTTAAAACTATTAACACTTTCACAGATATCTTGAAAAGGAAATGAGTTATATTCCTTGATATTAAAATATTGGTTTTAATTTTTTTTAATGTCAGTATGTTTGTAGTGATAGCTAGATACTTCTTATCAGTTTGCAGAAAACACATCCCAAATGAATGTAGCTAGATAGTTTCGTTGGACCACATAGTTAAATTTATATAAGAGAAAGGCGAAACACTTCTTCCAAAATGAAGACATTAAGCAGAAAAAAATGTTAACAAGGTAATGAAATAAGGAGTTATATCTGTTGTAAAATTAATGAGTTTTCTGGATTTTCTTGTCAGCATTGCAAATTAAGCCACTGCTATCTAATCTTGTAATCTGTTCTTGAAAGCAGTAATTTCCTAGTTCATGGACTTCTTTAAATATTTTGAATTAATTGCAGTGAAGATGATAAAGAGCAGTTGCCCTTATAAGTAGGAGCATCTCTATAGATCTTAATTTTTATGATCTGCTTGATGGGTCTGAACAACTGGAGAACATTTTTACTCTCCAGGGTCAACAGTAAATTCAGATTTAGTACCCTGAGCCACTCTGAAACATCAGAGTCATAACCTTTGTTATTCCATGACTTTTGCATTCCTCCTACTCTGTCGTCTCTCAAATTTTCTGCATGTTCAGAGTTGTTATTTTTTATTCTCCTTCTTCCAAAGATTAGTACGATTCCCTCCCTTTCTTCCTTCTCCTTTTTTTGACCAACAACCCATCAATGTATGCTTCTGATTAAAACTGTGAAGAACAGACGTTTCCAGTCATTCCATGTTGCTCTGTATTGTATTGGAATCTACTGCTGCTTCTGGCTGAACTGAAAATTGGAGAGGGATTTAAAGTGCTGTCTTAGCATCTTGGGCCCTGTCACACCTTCATCTGTCCCCCAGCAACTGCTGTCTATTAAGGAGATGTGTCATCATACATGTGTGTGCATGCATACATGTTGTATGTAGGAATATATGTGTAAGGGAACCAGGAATAATTTTCAAAGTACGTTTAGTAGGATTTTGGGGGTGGGTTTTGTATCCTAGAAACAGAAATTATTATAAACTTTATTTAGATGATCCATCTAGTTTTCAAGACTCTTGTTTGCGTACTGTACAGAAAATGTCAGTAAGTCAGCTTTTTTTAGAAGCAGGTATGTATGTGTCGAAAGAGAGATGAGGGGAGAGTAAAGTAAATTTCTCGTGAAATTTTGTGAATTTTTGAGAAAAGTAAATGTACTGAGCTTTAGAAGTGTATCTAAATTTTATAATGAATTATAGCTTAAAAGATTTAGATCTTGACAGTTGGGTTGGGAAGACTTAGATATGCTTAGATATCAGTTTGATCTGTACATTTTTTTTTAAATAAAAGTCAGTTGTTTATAGAGCATTAATATTTTGAGTTTTAAAAACCAGAAAACTAGTGTTTTCTGATAGTGTAGGAAAGCAGGTGTCAAATTAATTTTAAAAAAATTTAAAAATGGACATCTGATACAAAAATGTGTTATCCAAAATTTCATATGCTTTAAAATGCATTTTTGGTTCATTTACAAAACAATTATACAAAGTTGCTATAAAAATTAGGACTGTAATTACAGTATTTACTACTGTATGGTTTTATTGGTATTTTCACAGAATTATGAGGTGCTGGATTTGAGTAATTTTCAAAACAATTAATGTACGTGTGTCGTATGAACATTTATAACAGTAATCTTAGGGTTGGTTTCTACAGTGAATTGCAGTAATTGTGTCTTCATAGAGTTAAGCCTTATCTAGATTTATGATTCCATTTAGAATTAAGAATTGTTTTCATATGTGTCCTGGGGCTTTTTTTGTCTTTTACCAAGGGCATGATGTTTTCTACAAAAAAGCCCATTTTTTACAGAAGCAAATACTCACTTGTTATTTACTGGCAAACCAACACTCTCTTTTACATTGAAATAGAAAGGTACATTCTGATGTATGTACCAGAAATATATTTCAGAAAACTCAATATTAACTGTGGGGTGAAAATGTGCCTTTATATTTAGGTGTTTCAGGTATTATAAGGGGTCAAAATAGTGAATGTGATAGCGTAAACATCAGCATATATCTGTTCCTATACATGTGGCTATATATATCTACATATTAATATCAAACATAGGCTCACAGAGGAGGCAGCAGCATACATTGCAAACCTCATTGCGAGTGTTTAAATTTGGGAATTTTGTAAATTACATGCAACTGCTTTTCCAGAAAGCCACAGCTGTGTGTAGTGCAAATCTGTGGAAAAAAAATGCTAGATGTGCTCTGTTGACAGATTTGCTAATGCAGTTGTCTCGGTGTGTATTGGTTGAGGCTGGATGTCGGGCAGCCTGCAAAGCGTTTGCTAGGGTTTTAAGTGTTACACGATGTCTAGTTTTTTTCAAAATTGGGTCATTTAATTATGTACCCTTTTAAGACCCAGCTTAAAATCTTGGGCAGAGCTTTGTCTCCCCACCTTTATCACTATAGCTCCTTGAAGAGGCTGGGGAGGAAGGCTGTACTGGCTTGCTAAGAAGCAATTCAGAAAAAAGAAAAGATTCTTTATATGTCTTCTCGACAGCTCAGAGGCAAGTGTCTGTTGTGTGCCCTTGCACATAGAGATTAGGAATGTGCTCTGTATTAAGGCTGTTGTACAAGCTTGCTGTATCTTTAATAAGAGTATCATGAAATTTGCCTTTGCGTTCCTTTCTGATTCAGTTAGCTGAAGAGCAGAAGAAAAGCGTGTGGCTCTGCCTATGGTTTCTCTACCATTGTTTACTGTGTATTATATCGTGTAATCCGTCAGCCAACTTTAATTTCACAAGCTATTCATTGTGTTTAAACAGTGCGTTTCTTATATTAAATATTTATGGAAGTCTTTGGGAAGAATACATTAAAATGGCAGATGGAGGTCGTTTCAAGCATTTTCTTGATTGAAGGCTGGGGACCCCTGTGAATTTGAAGTCTGCTTTCAAGGAAAGTTCACAATGTCTGATTATAACCCAGGCAGGCAAGAATTCCACCAATTCCCTGCACTGTGATTTCAAAAAGCAATGGCTGCCTACAATCTTCATGCTTCAGCACCTTTCATTTTGAAATCATTTGCAAGTGCACTGAAGAATGGTGAACAAAAGCATTTACAGTTGTATTGCTTATTAATAATTCAACAGACCTGCAACTTTTGCACATTAAGATTACTTTACTCATTGATTTTTAACTACTAAGGCTAAGTGGAAAATCTGGCTTTTGATGACAGTCCACTTGACACATGAATGTTCAGACTCACACCAGTAACTTGGGATTTTTGCTAGCTGGGTGTAAAAGGAGCCGGGCAGAAGGGACGTTGTTATGTCAGGCAGGCGAGGTGTCCCAGGGCCTCAAAGGAGAGGGCAGGTGATGGTGGCTACTGCCTTGCCTCAGCTACCCTGACCTTACTGCTTCCTATTGCTCTGTCTCCAAAAGATGCCCTCAGCATCTCTGCTGATGTGCGAGGACTGATTTGCAAGCATATTTCATTTTTAATACTTGTGAATGTCACTAGTTTATCAAGGAAAGTAGCTGATTATTTTAATTCATATGACTTGATCTCGAAATAACATTTGTATATATTTTTCCTTCGTGTTTTTTTTGTTGTTGTTTGTTTGTTTGTTTTTTTATTCTCTTTGATCATAAGCTACTTCCAGAGATGACTGCAAACCCAGAACTTAGCTTTCTTTCTTGCTGCAAGCTTGTGCTCCAATCCCTTTTCCTTTACTTTTATGGAAACATTTTCAATACCTATATACATGAGAAAAGAAATCTAAGATGAAGTGGATTTTAGAAATAAAAAAGTAGTATAAAAGATGCAGTCTTTTATGCACACTTGAATCCATATAACTAAATGCATGTTCGGCATTATTTTTTTTGATAATATATTTAGATTTTCAAAAAAATATTTAAACTGTTAAAATGATAGGGAAACATTTAGGAAAGCATGCAGCAAGACAGGATCTAATGGCCAATTTTTAATCTTTTATTCTGTTTGTTAGTTCATAAACATGTGCAAATGTGATATGAAATCAATGGTATCTGAAACAATAAGGTGGAAGAGAAATTACAGAAGTACTGGTATATTGAGGGACAGACAAAGTTCACTAGGATATATTAATAAAATTTAAAAAAAACAAACAAAAAGCAAACCAAAAAAAGGACCCACAAACAAACCTAAAAAACCCCCAAACCCCCAGAAAAAATCATCTCATTAGAGAAGGCATTGTTTTAATCAAGCTTCATGACAGTAGCATGCCATTTAGGAGAATTTCTTTAGGAAATATAGAGTAAAAAATGTGTTACCGTTTAGACTAACCTACCTTTTATTTTTGTTTTTTGCTAGAATAACTCTAGTTTTTTCACATTGCAAAGTGTGGGGTTTTTTTTCATTTAGAATTTTCAACATTTTCCACTTAAACTATATTTATGCCATTGCTATTTGTAGATTCTGGAAAGTTACAGTATGAAAAAATGACATTTTTGTTACACATTACCTTATAAAAATGTATACACTGTGTACTAGTTATTTATTACATATTGGGACTATTGTACCCATCACTTCATAGGTTGTTAAAAAGATAAAGTTCTTGCTGCAAAGAGTCTGTTGTCAGAGCAAAAAGCATGCAACCACAGCAAAACCAACTATACCCAAAATGCCTCAATATGCAAGCAAATGAATCAACCCTTCTGGATCTTATATAGACAAATTAGATACTCTTCTTAATTTTGCAGCTATAAATTCGGTTTAACTTTTTTTAATTATTTTGCCATTCTCTGTCCATGTGAATAATCATAACTTAATCATATCTCTTGACCTTAACTAGTACTGATGCCAAAAAGGGACGTGCTTATGACGGAGGCTGTTATTAATTACAGGGCAGTTTTGGAGTCAGTTTTACTCTCTCAAAAGTTCTTCTATCACCCATTTATTTATTTATTTTACTTAACACCTTGTGGGTTTTCTTTGAATTTCTTTTAAGTGACATATTGTGTGTTTTGAAACTTCCTGAACACACGGATAATGAACTTAGGTCTGAATTCAAACCTCAGAAAACAATTTCCATAGAAAATTGAGGAATAAATTCCTTATGCATGAAAATTCAACTGTAATTCTAGCATTGTTTGGCCATGTTGCTATAATATATTCACTGTAAAAACTAGAAGCTGTGTAAATAAGTGAGTGGCAGTTGCCCCAGGCAGAAATTTTTACTGATGCAATGAGATAAAAGTAATTAAGAAACATGTAGACTGATGGGTAATTAAATCCATGGGAAGCATTTTGTAACTAATTACTACGTTCTAATCACAGATTGCATTCTATTTGTCAAGGTAAGTGTGTATAATTACACAGTCCCCATTTTCTTTCATCTAAAATCATCCCAGTTGGATGAGTATTTTTTTAAGCAAGCCCAGACCTCTTATGTTTTGGCAGTTCTTTTTTCTTGGAATAAAACAAGGTGGTGGTCATCTTATTGCTTGAATCCAGGTGGCTCAGCTGGCTGCACTTACCATTGATGCTCTCTACCATGCTTGCATCATGTCGTGCTCTGTGACTTGTTATTCTCATTGGTTTTGCATGTTCTTACTCTATTTGGATGCCTAATGACATTCTGATACACCTCACTAGATTGAATTCAAACACCAACATTTGAGCATCTTAATTACATGTCTTTGTATGCCTCAGTGCAAATATTTTAATACTTGAAACAGAAGGATCTCCTTTTGTTAGGAAGAGTGATATAGTTTAGATAAGGCTTTGTTTTTATGTTCTTAGAGCTCGCCTACTCAATTTAGTTTTTTCCTAATGTGACACACCAGTTTGACTTGAAGTTGGTTTATGTTTTCAGCTTGACAAGGTGTTTGAGAAAAATCTGAGAGACTCACTGGTTGAATAATGTTTTGGATTCCTGAATAGTGAAAATAAGTGCATAGTCATTTTCCTGATCATCTGTTCTGCAAGTTCATGATTTTGTAGATCTTTGTTGTATTCTCCTTCACCTCTGTCCTTGTGAATTTTTTTTCGTGTTGTGGATTATTTAGGCCATTTTCTTGTGTCAACTTTATTATAGTCCTTTTTATGATAGCTTTTGTGAAAGAATGTCACAGTGGAATTCAGAATTTTGGAATACTGAGGATGTGTGAAGAGGCATAGCATTGGCTTCCCTTTAGTTATGTATTCTTTCTTTATTCAGTGTTAACATTCTGCCAGTTTTTTTGATTGGTGCTAATTAGTCAGATAATGCTTTCAAAAAATCCCTAGAGGAAAAACTTATCTCCCTCATCCAGGCTGTAGTACATCATTTTGAGCCTGTCCTTTTCCAGGGGTTTTGTGGGGGTTTTTAGTGGTGTGTTATTTTGTATTTAGCTGCATAGGGCTTAATTAGCTATATTATTATCACCTCTTAATTCAGTATATTCAGGTTCTGCAAGTTGTTACCGTGAATTTAATTTTGGCTTCTTTTGGATAATTTTGTGTCATAACAAATGTTTCTAGTGTTCCTATTCCGCACTTTTTTCAGATTGATTGTTCCATACACCAATCTTAGCATAAATCTGGGGAGTTCTCTATATTGTAAAAACTGGTAATAATTATTCCTAATGGTTGTGTCCTATCTGTGACAAGACAAATTACAAGAGGTATCCGTCTCTCCATCCTGTGAGACATTACTTCCTTTAAAAGTTATTGGTGAAGAACACGTGAGAACTGTTTGGAAATCCATATGCACTGTTTCATCTATATGTTGTATGAATTTTAAAAAAAAAAAACTATAATGTGTGAATTCCTGTAGGCGTAAGGAGATTAATTAACATTGACATAAATACAAGTTGTCCTAAATGTGGCAGGGAGTTTCATTAAGAATGTAGATATAATGGTACCAGAATAAAATCTAAGACTCACCTACATATAACATGCAATTTTGGGCTCAAAGGTATTTAATCTCTTACGTTTTAATTCTTCATGCTATTTTTAATACTTAATTTTAGATACTTAGTTTAAATACTTAACACATGCATTCTTTATGCAGAATGTTTTTGCAACGTATCTATCATTAAAGAACAAACCACACTGAAGCTCAGTGGAGCTTGTGCTCTTACATCAGAAATGGAGACGTTAAATATCATTCACATCCTTTGGCATTGGTACAGGTCTGACGTGAATTGCCCTGTCCTAGGTTTGAACTTGGAATTGTAGTTATTGCAGAACTTTTCCTAGATCTTCTTTATAAACTTTGTATATGTAGTGAAAACAGTTTGCAGCACTTGAGACAGCTAAAGTTTTGGAGCCTGTAAGCGGAATGCAGTAGCTACTTGTGTTGTTGAACAGCTAATGACCTGGTCTAGGACAATTTGAAGATGATTTAAGGGGAAAGAAGCCCTAAAACGAACAAGCAAAATGTGAAGCTTTACTTTCAAAGCTAATAGAAGCTAGTAGTTGGCTCAAGGAGGCAGCTTCAATCTCCTCCCACTCCTGGCCCTTTGTTCTGGCTCCTGTACTGCCCTCTCCCCTAAAATGATGCACTGTGTGGCTGCTCTGTGAACATCTGGAGAGCAAGTCTGGGTTAAAATTAGCCTTTCTTAGGAGGAGGGGAGAACTTAGGTTTGGTCGGTGTTAGTCAATGAGTTTTTATCGTTTTTACTGGAGAATGGAAGGGAAGAGAAATAGGTGGCTGGAAAAAAGTTGTGACTGTTTAAGATGTGCCATCCTTTATTGTTTTGTTTTTGTCATTTTCCCCCCCTGAATATCTATCTTTTGGTTATTTGTAATGGTGCTTGTCTGCAGCAGTTTACACTGATCAGTGTCGGTGCTGTCTGCTGCCACACGCTCTTACTTTCAACTACCTCTTCTGATTGCATTGCTCACCGAGCAGCCAAACAGAAGGCCACTTTGGAATGCTGGTTTTCAAGAGAAAACTAAAGATCTTGACTCTTCAGCTTGCTGTTTGTTTTTGTGCAAAGGTAAGGTAAGGGACAGAACCAGGGGAGTGAGACCATTGTAGATCCAACATAAACCCTGTTAAGCTGCTTGTAGGACAGGACCCTTAGAAGCAAAACGAGGGCTTGGAAGAAGCAGAACAGTCTTGTTGATGCAAGCAGACTTGATTGTCAGGCTTTGCATGTGAAGGAATGTTGGTGGTTGATGAAAAGGTGTCTACTGAGACCTGCCTTTAGGGTGGAGCATTACAGAAAGTTATGTGTCATAATTTCAGTCTGTAAAGTTGGCTTAGAAAGAAGGGGTGAAGGAGGCATTTCTCATGAAATAACTATTCCAGATGAATGCATCTGTTGAGAGCTGTCACATATATGCTTTTCATTTCCAATATCCAAACTGATGACTTTAAAGTGTGGGATTTTCAGAAAAGATGCATTAGGTTGATGTGTATAGAGCACCTGGCACTGTGTAGGCTCATATTCTTTCCTACCACATTAGAACTAATCATGGTAAAATAAAACTTATCTACTGATTTTTTAGTTGTAGAGACACAAGCAAGATGAAGTGCACTCTTTAAAAAAAAACACTTTATTTTCTTGTTTCTAAAATGCATTAATTATTTGAAATAAAAAGCGTATATCCAATGGGTGACATAGCCATGGAGTGTTTGCAATTTAGAAGAGAGCTAATTAAGTGCTCTTCGTAGCATAAGATGAATATTATTTATTTACTGAGATCATTCAGGCATCAACAAATAAAATGTTAGTGTTACAGAGTGTGATGTGACTCTTTCTAAAGAACCGTTTTTAAAGAAATTAAGTATGACCAGACTATACGCACAGCTGTGCTTGTAGCTCATGTGGCTTGAAATAAGCCACCATCTTTATTACTAGTACTATGACTTCAGGTCACCAGGATATTTGTCAAGGTTCTCTAACAAGTTTCTGCTGAGTTCTGTGCCCTTCATATTGTCCTCCTATAAATAAGAGCCTGGGACAGCTGCTTCAAACCAGTTTATGTGGACGTGTCCAAGCTAAAGCACTAATGCACTACATATGCACTCGTTTGTATTATTTCTTTCTGAATTAACACTTTGCTTAGAATTTGATACAGGCAGCAAACTGGTGAGATACATAAGCCATCAAAAATCTGCCAGGTTTTTAGTCACCTCTAAATTGGATTATATTCAAGTTACTACTGAGTCTGAGATGAAATGCATGATTGCTATTACATGGAGTCATCCAGTCCCTCATGTTTCATTAATCTGACTGCAGGAAACTCATCCAGTAGTTACAGCTATAGTGAAGTTGTTTATATTTTCTCCCACTGACTTAAACGATGCTAATTTCCTCATTCTCACTCTTGTGAAATTATGTAGAAATAACAGTGCCTTTAATATATGTTACAAAATTGGAACATACATTTTAAGTAATGACATTGGAATGCTTTGGATTAGAAACCAGCAAGCGGCCTTTGCTCTTCTGAAGATCATATGCTTAAGAAAAATACCATTTTCCTATGGAATAGAGGGGCAGGGATTAATACTTTAAGATGGACTCTATAAGCTCCACAGAATGTCAGTGGAGTTCTTTTATGCATAGAAATAGTTTCAGCCATTCTTTCAGTCTCTTCTTTTCCGGGATAAGTCAAGTCCAATCCCCGTAACTCATGTAAAATTACTGTTCTGTAGTAAGATTTCTCTGCAAACTTTGTGTTTCCTTTTATTTATTTCCAATACCCGTCTCTTGAAGTACCAATGCACTTGTATTTGTTAGAATGTATCTTATTGGGAAATACAACTTTTGAACAAAATGAGCAAAATGTATCATTTTGCTTCTCTTTGTAGTTTAAGGTGGACTCAATAACAAGTTCTTTTTCTGACCGGTGTTTAGGTGGTCCTGTATGTTCCCGTTCTTCCTATGAAATAAATTGAACTGCAAAAAAATTCTTTCCTGGCAGTCTGCACCTTGGCTAATTGGTGCTGAGGATGTCACTAGTCGGGTCTGAGCGACCTCCCGCTGCTGGTTTCCCAAGTTACAAATCAGAATTAGCTGCTGACAGCCGGCCAAATAACTTCAGCAAATACTTAGGACAATGGGCACTGAAAGGCACCACGTCTGTGAAGTCAGGCAGTGGTTTATGGACACTGAAGCATTTCTGAGGATCTCTTAAGCTGAGCCACATGGTGCTCAGCTAGGAAGTTGATTGATAGTTTTACAAAGAAAAAAATGTTTATGAAAGAATGCTTTTCTTACAGATTATCCTGCATTAATATATATCTGATGTGCCTGGCAAGGTTTCAGCAACTGGATGTTTGCCAAGACTTGACACTCCTGCAAGACACAATACAGTTTGTGTCTAGCAGCACAGAGCTTTTTGTTTTATGATCCCGTTTTCAGTGAGGCAGACACTTTCCTATGAATTCTCTTTCCCTAAATCAATAACACTTTTACATTGCGATCGTTACACGTTAAATTGTTTATCCAGGCTAAAGTGGAGTCCATTTTTGTGAGTTTTTCTTCTTATCCAGAATTTCAGGCTATCATATAATTCTGTTTCAGTGATTGGAATAAACCCAAAAGATACTAGAAGCTCTTGTGTGAAGTTGAAGAATTACAGCCCCCATACAAAATGTACTAACCAGATTCCCTGTTCATATATCCCAACAATAAGCTCAGAGGTGTTTAAATTCTTTTATAAGGTAAAGATCAATGCTGTAGGATAACAGTGGGAGCTGGGAGCCTGAATCCATTTAAATTTCTCTCCGTAATCGTTTCAGAGGACTCGAGAAAAGTTTGATATTAAATGTCTTTATTGGACTTATTTACAAGTGAATTTCATGGGTTCTTTTTTGCAGTTTGTGCTGTTGATTTCATGTGTTCTGGTGCTGTTCTACAGAGAGGAAGAAAGCCATTAATGTAGAGTGGGGAGGATGCAGAGGTGCATCCTCTCAATCCAGCAGCAAAACTTAGTCATTCTCACTGCACCACAGAAATTGCTTAGGCTATTATTCTCTTATGTTAAATTTATAATTAGGGTTGGAACAAATAAATTATTTTACTTTCAACTTTAACGTCCAGCCTCCCGAACGTCACTAGTGGAAGATTATTTTTCTTAAAGCCAAATTGTCCTCATATGATTCAAAATGATTGAAAAGATGTATGTGATTTCTTTTACGAGAGAAGCTTTAACAAACTATCAGTGAGGCTGAATTATTTCTCATTACTAGCAAAGGGTGGCTCATTTAAATTGGGTGTAAGGTCATTGACAGGGCAGGTTGAAGGGGAGGAAAGAGAGGAGATATGCGTTGTGGTTAAATGTGTTGGAACAGACCTGCAAAATAAAATGGAGACTGTCAGATAGTCTCAATATTTGTTCTCTCATGCATAGAAACGTACACAGAGAGAATATGCAGGAAAACTATTGCTCCAGTGGCTTGCATTCAAGCATATGGAATGATGAATTGCTTGGAGTCCTAGTGATAAAGAATATTAACAACCCAAAGACAGAGAATCATGTAACTGTCCCATTCTGTTGATTATTGTCACAGGCTGTTCTTTAGGTATAAGTAGAGGTAGACTAAAATAGTTGGATAAGTAACTGTAATTACAGGTTCCAAATTCTTGTAGGTCTTCCAAATTCTATACTAATATGATGCTTGTGGTATTTATTTGAAGACCAACTCTTTCACGATGTGATAAAGCCCGCTTTCTTAAAGTATGGTGCCCTGGGATGCTGATACTCTTCTCCACCAGTGTGAACCCCGCTTCCTTCCTCACGGAGCCTGTGATATCCCTGCTGTAGAGGAGCTGTAGCTAATCCAGACTGGTGGCTGCGACGATAAACTGAGCAGTGGCAGCTTTCCCTTAAGTGGGACTCCCGTTTCGGCCATGCTTCTCCGGCTGGTAACTAGTGTTCATGAAATTTGTGGGAACTTAATGTCGTTGAGATGTCTAGTTTTCCGTGAAAATTGATAGAAATTGGCCAATGAGCTCAAAAGTTACTGGGACAAAATGATACCTGCACAGCATGCATGCCTTGTTTCCTTAGGTATCCTGATTAAAGATATATTTCTTAAATACAAACTTAAGGAATCTGAGTCCACATTGGAGACTTGAATGGGATTCAGTTAACAGTATTGGGATGTAGTAACTCAGTTCTTAGTAAATGCAAAACCCAAGTTGTTTTAAAAAATAAAAGCTCAAACTTGTCCATTCATCTGTATTCCTACAAACCAGTGTACATTTAAACTAGTGTTTCGCAAGTAAGAGTGGCATCAAACCCCTTGTTGGAATAGTAACTCTAAACCTAAATAAATGATGGCAAACTTCACTGTAATCCCAAGATGACTTGATATTTTGTTCAGACAGAGGAAAGGAATGTAATTCTTTTGAAAATTTTCTTTTAAGAGGTTTCAGTTTATTTTTCTGTGCCAATCTGTAGTTAATACTGTGTGGTGTTATTTAATGCAGTCAGTTTTGCACGTTTCTCTGATTTCTGTTTGCATTCGCATGTTCACATTCATTCTTAAAAGTCTCCTTTCCCATGGCTGAGCCTCAAACAGTATCTGAGCTGAGACACTGCAGCTATGTCTAGAGGTTTTCTGTAGGTTTCAGGGAAGTGTTTTCATCCTGTACGTCATTTTTGGTTTTATGCTTACATGTTTCACTGCATTCTGTGATCCGTATTTTGAATTTATGGCATCCTTTTAATTTTCCTTTGAGGCAAAATGTTGAAATAGGTCATTGCTTTCTGTGTTTTCCTAGAAGGTGGAGATAGGAAATACTAAAAAGGAATCTTTCTGAAAGTATGGTAAATTCAAAAAGCCACTTTATTCCCATCTCTGTTAACCTACTGTTTCCCTTTCTAGAAAAAAAAAAATAATTCAAAAGGTATTTAACATATTCTAAGTTGCAGCCAAATTGTTGTTATTGTTGTGTAGGGACAAAAAGATGTGTTATGCTGTGACTGAAGACTTAGCATAAAACTTCGTTAGATTATTAGAAATTACAGCACGTGACCCAGGGCTAAAGCTCATGTTGTTAAAAGGGAATTATTGACAGTCAAAATATGCTATGTAAGACATGACATTTCTCCCATTTCTAAAACAGGGAAAGAACAGACCTTTCATTAGGTTTCTTCCTGTTTCTAGCATTGCTAAAGCTTGTTTTCATACATAGAAGTGACATATGGTGTATGTGTATGCAGCACGTTTCCTCTGCAGCAATGCAGAGTATATGATAGTATACTTTTTTATTTTTTAATCATGCTTTGGGTTAGATATTTGATCACTTTGTGGTGCATGATATGTATTTTATTTCTTTATCTAACTTAGTGATATGCGTTTGGGCATTTTTAGTAAAACTGCTGTACAAAATATTCCACCTGTCATTATCAGAAAATACAAATGCATGCAAAAAAAGTACTCCTTTAACTATTGGATCATATTTCTTTCAGAAAAATGAGGAACATTTTTGGATAGCATTTATGTTTAATTTGTGATTCCTCTATAAAGCTTTGGTTGGAATTCATCTTCAGGGCTCACAGGGTCCTGAAAGAAAATGAATCTTTAAGTTCCTCTAAACATGATTTATTTGTGGAATTCTGAAGCCATACATCAGTTGTAGATTTCTATGACCTGATTGCAATGCTGCTATTAAGTGGATTAGTCATTGATATGCTGTGCTGATATTATTGTAAGTGTCGAAAGGCAGAATATTTTAAACTTTAATACAACTTCTTCAGCATTTCTATGCTTAAGAAGCTGTATTAAAATAGTAGTGACAAAAGAATAACCTCCCTCAGTATTTCTGACTCTTTGGCCTGAAACTTATTTACAATTAACTGTTTTCCTGGTATCACTGCCTGTTACAGCCTCTATAATCAAATTGAACAAAATCGTATAATATTAATAGCACTTGGCAGTGAGAGAATTCACAAGATTTTGGTGCTCATTCAGAAAAGACATACCTGGTTGATACACTGTTCAAAGGATTTTCCTTGTTATGCTTGACTTGGGAGGGTTTTCTGTAAGGCTGACTGAACTGCTGCTGCCTGGGAGAATTTTTGTCCAAACTGATTTTCCTGTGCCCCGTGAAACACCTGGTAAGCAGCAGTCATTGGCAAGAGTGCCATATCAGACAAATTGCCCCGCTCGCCATAACTGCTGTGGTGGTTTGTGTGTTCCTGTCCCAGTGACGTGTTCCTCAGCACACGTGCACACGCCGTAGTCAGGCTTTGGCACCCATCCTTCCCTCCCTACTCCTCTCCTTTCTAAAATGAAATACACACTCTCTCTTTAATCACCTATAAACTGGTGCTTCAACATGCCTGTTACAGGTCGGGTGAGTCTCCCTAAAACTGAACTCTTTGTGGAATGATGAAAAGTACTCCTGATGGAAAAACTATCTTGAGAAACAAAAGAAAAAGTCATAACAGCGCTACTTCTCAAACATTGAAACTGCTGTGCAGAGGAGTAGTATTTGAAATGCAATTACCTGGTTTGAAGGGAAATGTGATCTCCTAGTGTTAGGGATAACTCATTAAAGAAGTCTTTAAGGCAAGTGTATTATTATTTTTTTTAATCATGATTTCCCTAATGATGACTTTCTAGCAGTTAATGCAGCTGAGCAGCTGTTGTAGGATTTGTGAAGTTCAATACCTTTATAAATTTTTTCCTCCAATTACGTTGCTGGGTTTTGTCTTTCAGAGCTAAATATAGGATGCAGAAGTGTTGGTAATAGGTATAAGGAACACATTACAATAGATTGTAAATGAAGACAGAGGTAAACCTGTATAACACTTACAGACTTACACCAAGTCTTTAAAGAAAAAATATTAAACAAGTAGGTATATTATTAGATTATTTCAATGATTTTTTTTAAAGTCTTTTTTCCTAGTGTCATCTGCCCAGTGTTTTTTTAGTAGATGTAATAATAAACTGGTTTTCTGAATGACTAGGATCTTGTTTGAATTCTGCTCTTGAAAAGAGTCAGTGATTATTTTGGGTATTTTTTTGATAAAGATTCTCACATAAAAGCTCATCTCTCTTCATTTTTATTTAATTCATGTTCCTATATTAACATGTAACAAGTTCGTCAACAGGTAAATTATTTTTGAGAACAAGACCTTAATGGGCATTAATCTGTATTACAAAAATACATTCATATCCTTCAAAACCCTTGAATAATTTCACTCTGACCTCCCTGTGGACATCTCCGACAGATTTTAGTTGCATTCTGATTATGACATATTTTGGTGATGTATCACTGAATATTTTAAATAACTTTAGATTGAGGTGATTAGACACCAAAGAGGCTCTAGGTACTCAGTAAGAATTCAGTAGTTATACTTAAATGACTTCATGATTTAGAATTAGGGAAACTACATTATTGGTGGTACACAAGCATTCCCCTTTTTGGTCAGGTTGACCCATTTAGAGTTGCAGAGAAAGTACCATCCAGTTGAGAAAATATTTTAAGTAAAACAGTGTGGAACAAAGGATTTGACAGTTATACTTGGCACTTATGATAGTACTTTCTTCTTAATTCTGGGGGGGCGTTTGTGATCAGAACATGTAACCTTCTAAAAGATGTCTCCCCTAATCCTGGGATATGTAGCAGAGCAGAGATTATTTATTCATTCTTGTTAGCTTTTCAAAGACAGACATAAGGTGTCTTCTTTCTTCGATTACATTTTAAAATTTCGACATTTTACTGTAACACAAATTATTTCCAAGTGATTTTCAGGTGATTTTTAAAATGTCATCTGTAAATACGCAAAATATGGTTTCTTTCTATATTGACTGAAATAGGACTGTAAGATTCAGCTTTTGAAAATGCAAGAAATTTGGGCAGGAGAATGCTCTCTGCAGCATGAGTTTCCCTGTCAAATATCTCTAACACCCCTTGGTAGCTTGTGTGCAAGCTGCTGTTGTAGAATTTATAAGTTATTCTCTTTCTGAACACAGATTCAGAGAGTTATTTAGCTTGGCTACTAACATTTTTAATGATTGAAACTCGGTACGCCACGTTACTTCCCAAGAATTAATCAGTTTCCATGAAAACATTTTGTTTAAATTAATCCAAACTCATTAGCACTACAGAGATGGATACTCTGTAAAAAGCCTCCATTAATTAGCACTGCATCCTGTAATACGCCTACAGCTCGTGACCATTTCCTTGTATTTGTGCAGTGTGTGACCCTTTGCATCTGATACTTCATCTACAGCAGACCGATAGCCTATGTTTTGGTTTTAAAACAGGGAGCGTATGGTATAATGAGTGGCATGTTACCCGTTTTTTTTCCCCAAGGAATCCCTAAGTCATAAACAAGATTTCTCATACGCATCATTTTGAATTCAGAGTTCGAAGCAGATTTCTCATTTGTGTTTTGACAATAGGCATAGAAATAATAAATTTTAGTTTTTCGGTTTTTAAGTTTATGGAAATTTTGCTCTTTCTCTTTTCAGTAGCTAAAGAGTATTCTGCAGGGTGCTAGACTGACCCTTCTGGTGGAAGATCTAGTATTCTCTCTCTGCTTATACTACAAGAACAGCATGAGCATATCAATACTTCATGAAATGTATCTGTGAGGCATAGAGCTGAGAACAATAATACCACACTTCAGGAATCTGCATATCTGTAACAGGACTGCAGAACAATAACTCTAATAAACTCATGCCCGTCTCGTGTTTTCTGAAATAGCTTTCCTTTGTGTTTAAGTCCCTTTTTGCAAAATCCATTACCTGTGGTCACCCCGTCCTTTGTGCTTTATTTTCTTGATGCATGTACCATTGCCTATCATTGAACTTGCTTCTTGAATAATGCTCTTGGTTCAGCAAAGAACTAATTAGCATCAGCTAATTCCATGCCTGATCATTAATACGTATAGGACTTCTATTCTGCTAACTTAGGCCGTAGATGTCTACTGTCTCTGAAAACCAACGGAGTTCTTGTAGAATGGCTATATAAGGAATGGCAAATTTCAGTATTGTTTTTTTTCAGCAGGCAAGTGTAATGATTAAGTGGAATTTTTAATATTTTTTTTTCATTTGTGCAAGAACTAACCTTCAAAACAGGCCATTGTGTAGGTAACACACATGCCTGGGAATCGGAGGGTCCTAGGCAGCTAGCAGAAAAAGCACAGGTTTCTCTCTTAAAGAACAGCTTCCTCATCCCTCAACCTGAGAAACAGGACCAACTCATGAAATTCAACTGTGTTTTCTTCCCTCCAGTTTTTCCAAAATCCTTTCCTCCCTTTTCTTTTCAAACTGGCTACAAAACCCAATTTATCATCATGATGTATGGTATCATTAATCCTTCTTGAAAGCAAGATGCATAATGCTGCTGTGTTGGCACTGAGCAAACTTCTGCAGCCTGACTGTCTTGATGCCCTTTTGAGTCTCTCTTGTTCCAGCAGAATGAAACTTGGCTCATAATAAGTTTAGCTGTCGTGCTGTTTGCAGCAGCACATGACCTATTATACTATTATACTGGTCCCTTGCCTTCCCCCCCCCTTCCTCTCCCCTTTGCTAACACACTAGAGCTACAAAAGGAGTGAGACAGGGCCACTGGTTTATGCTCTAGCAGTGAGCTATTAGGAACAGAGGTCCCTATAGGGGTAGAATGACCTCTTTTATAAGCAATGACAAGGGTTCGCTTTGTGGAAGAGATGTCTTATGCTGTCTCTGGTACTTAATGGTCAGTTGGCCCTATCTGCTGCACGCTTTTTATTGGAAACTCCCTTTCTAACTTTTTAAAAAATAATTAATAGAAATAAAGAAGGAATAATTTTAACTAAATTTCCACTGCCATCGCAAGTGTTGTTATTCCTTGTTTCAAAATAGTCCTTGTATCAAAATACTTTGCTTATCAATCTAGTCACAGAAAAGTAAGCAAAAGAAATAATATGTGCTATAAATTGTAAAACTGCTAAACCCTTCAACAGTCACAGGTAGTAATCTTCCCTTGTAAATGCCTAGATGGTGAAGCATTTGCTGCAAGAGGAGCAGTTCTGGTTTTGAGACTTCTATGCAGTGAATTTCGGTAAATGTTCTAAACCCATGTTCTAGTTCCATCGATTTCATCCTTCAGGTGCATGGCTTTTGAAAAGGAAAATCTTGAATAAATCAGATTTGTAGCTTCCACTCTCATAGCCACAGAAGGTAAAATGGAAAGCCACTGGTAGTCATATTGCTATTAGATTCTTCTATCATACTTCACATCTAAATATAAACCTGATGGTGGAGTGTCCTTACATCAAAGTTAGCTTGATGGTACTAAAGAGTAGGTAGGTAGCTGGGCCAGAACTCTTCATTTCAGCATGTGGTTGTTTTGGTAAAATCTCCAAAGTAACTCTTAAAATGAATGTGAAAGGTGGTGGTAGAAGTGTGTGCGTGTGTTATGTTGTTGGGAGAGGGGGGAAGTGTTTGGCTTTTAATTTTGTCCAAAACCGGAACATTTCGTTATTGTAATTTAAAAGTAATTAAGAAAAGTTCTTATTGAGCAGCTTGTTACTTTTTTTTACTGTGGTCCATCTCTGAGTTGACTTTGTAAGTTACATAAAATAACACAAGAAATATGAATGCATTTTGGGGGAGGGGAATGTATAAAACATAAAAAATTTAAAATATATTAGCACATTTTCATTGAAATAGAATCATGCTGTTTCTTGAGCTCTTTTTTATCGAGCTTCATAAGCTGTTTCTTGAGCTCCTTTTCATTGAAGTTCATTTAAGCTCTGATTACAATTTAATATGTAAGTGAGATAGCATGTTTTACTCTTTGGAAAGATAACTTAATCTAACCAAAATTCAAAGGATGCTTTATAGTTTTGAAAAAGCAATTGCCAGAAGAGTCCAGGGCACAATTAATTTTTCTGGTTTGGAGTTTGCAAATATTGCCCAAAGTTTTATCCATTAGTTTGCAGGATCAGGAATTTGGTTTACATACCTGTGTCATGTCTGTGGTAAACGATCCTTTAAATCAAGCTCCTGTTATGGCTCCAATATAGTTTGAGAATTTTGTACCATGAATATATACTAATATATAGCACATATGTGAATACATTTGTGTGTGTAAACATTTACTTAAAAAAAAAAAGTAAATTTTACTTAAAAATTTACTTAAATTAAGCATTTTGGCAAGGAAAAAGAAAAAAAATCTAGAATTTCATTACTAAGCATAGTAGGCCAAAAAGTGATATCGTTGAGTGTTCTACTTTTAAAATAATTATTGTATTATTTTAAAATAATACGATATCCAGCATAGATGGAATGATCTGAGTCAGTGTAACTTGGTCTGTATGTCACTTCATATTAGTTCCCAAACACATTTCTTCTCAAAAATGTGTAGACCATAAAAATTAGTGTGTTCGTTTCCTAAGCACTCTAATATATGTGTCATCCTGTGGGTAGTAGAAACCACAGCTGCTTTAAAGACTTGCAGTGAGCTAAGCACTTGCAAAACGTAGCTGCAGTTCTCGTAACGGCAGGCTGACATCCAGAAGTAATAGAAATAATCCTGCCGTGAGAGGCATCCAAGTGTGCTGAGAGTGCCGGCTGATGTCATCTCATCATTCAAAGGGCATGGCAATCAGGGGAGATTCTTGATGACTGGAAAAAGGGAAATGTCACCGTGCCCTTCAGGAAGAGCGTGAAGTAGGATCTAGGGAACTACAGGGCAGCTGAACTTCACTCTCCATGGAGTAAACCCTTCTGGAAGCCGCTTGTAGGCACATGAAGGACAAGAGCATGTTCGGGAACAGTTAGCATAAATTTACCAATGGCAAATCATGTGACTGGCCGGAGTGACTTTTCTGATGGAATGTCTGGCTTTGTAGAGGAGAGGAAAGCCATGGAGTTTTGGTGGTTTGGGGTGGGTTAGTTTGGGATTTTTTCTGTGTTTCTTGGGGTTTGAGGTGGAGGAGTTTTGGGGGGTTTTCTCTTTTTGTTTTGGGTTTGAGGGGATGTTACTTCAAATTTAGCTAGATCTTCAGCATAGTCTCCCATAATATTGGTGAGATTGGTGAGATGTGGACTGGACAAGTGGATTTAGGTGGCTGAGAGAATTGGCTGGACTGCAAGGCTCACAGGGTGGTGATCGATGCTATAAAGTCCAGCTGGTGGTTACTAATGGTCTTTTGCAGGGGTTGATACTGGGGACGGTATTTCATGTCTTTATTAACAGTGTGGACAATGAGAGAGAGTGCATTTTGAGCAATCTGGGAGATGATACCAAATTGGGGGAATACTTGACTGGCTGGAGGGCAGGGCTAATATTGCAAGGGACCTCAACCACCTGGAGAAACGAACTGACAGTAACTTCCTGAAGTTCAACAAAGGCAAGTATAATGCCTTTTTTTATCCAGGGCACAATAACATCCTGCTGGAGCACGGATGTGGAGAGCTGACTGGCTGGAAAGTAGCTTTGCAGACTTTGGAGTTCCTCTGGGCAAGCTGATGAACGTGAGTCAGCAGTGAAACCCCTTTGCAATTTCATCTGCGTCCTAGACACTTGGAGTCACTGGTGCCTTGTATTTGGCAATTCTGAGACCTCATGGAGAGAGTGCTCTATCGGGTTTTGGGCACCCCAGGACAAGGCTTACTGATGTACTGGAACAATTGAGCAGAGGGTCACTGAAATGATTAAGAGGATGGAGCACATGACATGCAAGAGACAGATTTGTTGAGCTTTTCAAGAGAGAGCTAGGAGGAGATCTTATTGCTGTCTATGACTGCTTTAACGGGATGGTAAAGAGAAGGCAGAGCCTGACTGTCTTGTAGTCAGACAAGTCTTGCAGAGATAAGATGAGAGGTAACAGGACAAGTTGAAACACAGGAAATTGCAATTAAGTGCGAGGAAAAATATTTTACCCTGAGGGTGGTCAAATATGGAAACAGATTACCCAAAGTGGCTGTGGTATTTCTGTCCTTAAAAGTATTCAAAACACAACTGCACAAGGGTCTGAGCAATGTCATCTAATTGAACCTGATTTGAGCAGGAGATTGGATTAGATGATCTCCAGAGGTCCCTTGCAACCTAAGCTATACTGTGATCTCATGAAAAGAAATTTTCACCATGTGTGCAGAATTGTCTTTACCTTTTGGCTTTCCTGCTGACCACGTGAAGTGGAATTTGTTCAGGCTTTTAAATTAAGTCACTGTGTGTAGCAGGTCTTTATGTAATACTAATCAGTGCTTCAAAGCAGTTTATGCTATTAAAGAGATGTTTGAAAACTATTGATTATGACTCTAGCAGTGAAGATTCAGAGAAATGTTTTTCAGTTCCTCATTCTGAAAGGCACTAATGCTGAACAAACTTTTCTGGCCACTCATCCAACCATTGCTTTGTCCTGTGTTGTGAAGGGTTGGTTAAGCCAGTCACCTTTTGCTGGGTTTTTTCTTTTAACAGGAGTTTTGGGAATCTAGTAATTTCTCCAAATATTGCATTCCAGTAGGTCATTCAACATTCGTGATCTTGTTCTGCTATTTATGGCACGCATTAGGGAAGCAGGAGCAGACAATTGTTTCTCACTTCCTTAAGACTATCCAGAAAGCTAAAAACATAGATCTTTTGAAAAGAGATGTTTGGGCATAGTAAAGATCCTGTAGAAAGTTAGACTGTGAGTCACTTGCATAGAGCTTTGTCCCTCAAAGTGAAGATGGGGCTGTGATGGGACCAGTTTGTATGTGATACGTGGTGAGCAGAGCTGCAGTACTGCATTGGTCTGAATGATGTATTGCTGAATCATAAGATGACCCACACTTTCTAAAATACAGAAAAAACATTGATCCTTTATGTGATTGATCCTGACAGCTTTCTACCTAGACCTGTCTTTTTTTTTTCAGTCTACTTTTCATCATTTGTTTGCCAGATACCCTGCAGTTTCTGAGACAGGTGTGAGTTACTTTTTGAGTCTGGGATAGGATCTGTTTCTACAGGTTTGTGTGTCAGTCCGTTCTGTCTCTCCTGTAAAAGCTCCTCGTACAAACAGATGAAATAAAGTTTTCTTGGTGAACTGGGAACTAATCCTTCCAAATTTCCATTAGCACCAGTGAGTTGCTTCTGGTTTGATACACTCTTTCCTGCAATGGGATCTTTCAGTGGTGATCCGTGTGGCTGAGCTGGCTGGCTAAGAGGAGGCTTGGACTCTTAGGTGGTCAATCAATGCTTGCAGAGTACTTCAGAGGCGTGGGAGGAATTTGATTCCTCCAAATCTCAATTTCTGTTTAAACTTGCATTATATTCAGGTTGATACAGTGAATATGGTATGTACACACATGTTTTCATAGTTTCTCAGTTAAGGCATTCATTCAGCAAAGTAATCTGGCACGTGCCCTGCATCAAGTCTGTAAAGAGTGATTATAATGCCCATCCTGAATAAATAAGGGGAAACTCAAATAATTTAAGAGAAAATGGATTTATGTAGGGTAAGCTCATTCTGAACAATGAACAGATTTAAAGCAAATCTGATTTTTCCAAGCCATTCTCTGTCTTTGGCTGTGATTTTTTTTTATTTTTTTATATATATTTTTTTTTTCATTCCAAGGGCATGATCAGGAGTGGCAGAGTCAGATTGATTGTCCTCAAGTCTGCAGGCAATTTCTGACAAACATTTAAGTCAGACCTCCCCTTGGCAGATGGTCTTTCACATTTCTCTGGTGCAGTGGGAGAGGTATTTCTATGATCTGTGCAGCACTGCAGGTTGCTGTAAGAATTCACCGTTGGGGAAGGAACGGTAAGGAGGTCAGGCAGTTATTGATAAGCATGTGGGCTACTGAGAGGGTCAGCATCGGGGGTCTCCCGCAGAGGCAGCCTGCAGAGAATTCTGCTGCTGGAGAAGCCACTCCTGTTCACATTAGAAAATCTCAGAGGAAAGAAAAGAACGAGACAAAGGGGAAGAAGAAAAAAAATAAGGAGATTTTCTGACTGAATTTCATTTGTACAAAGTACAGCAGGTTAACAAATAGGAATTTCAGTAGGGTTAGTGTCTGATATTTTAACATCTTTAGACATTTTTGTAGATTGAAGTAAACTAATTTTTTGGATGGAGTACATTTCTCTTCAGTTTAAAAGATGTGTGCTGCTACTGAAAACAGTTGTTATAGTAGTGGCAGGGAAATAAAGTGAAATAAAAAAATGCTAGAACTTTTTTATTAAAGAAATGAATCATTTCAAGTGGTCTCTAGAACAGAAATGCACATATCTCGTAAAAGTGACAACTGCAGGATTTCTCATCTTCTTTATGACAAGGATTGTTTAGACTATCCCACAAAAATGAAGTTAAAACCCACGTCAGATAATCTGTAATGAGTACTCTTTATATTGAGCCATTGGAGAAGGAATAGCTTAGAAGCGCCTTCGTTTATTTGGAACCTTTTCTTTTCCCAACATTTTTCATTCTCAGTCATCTCCAATCACAGCAGAGCAGAGATCAGGAGCTGCTGTTGAGGTTACTCTTTTGTGCTGGGTAGTGATGGCAGAGTGAGAAATAAACTGCGAGCTGTGACCAAAGGCAGACTTGTAATTACTTGAATATAATGACAATTTGCCTTAATACTGTAACAAATGTTCTGAGTTTGCACATCCGAACTCTGCAGTTTGGATCAATTTTCTTGTTCACAAAATCAGCTTGCATTTATTAGCACCAAAATTTTCCAGTGACAGAATGGTGAATGATCTAGTGAGGTTCACTGCAAAAGAAAGGAAAAAATATTGTATATGATTAGACAGTGGATTTAAGTAGGTTCCTATATAGGGCTGGAGTTTGGAGGGGGAAGGGGTTGAGTGAAAATAGGAAGTGTTGGTCCACTTTGTTAATACTGTTTGGGAGGTCTGCTGTTTTCTCCTCTTACCCGGCCTAAGATTAGACTCCTAAGCTGGGGGTGCAAAAGGCTAGAATAAACAGCCGAACCACAGATGACACCAAAGGTCAATCACGCACAGTTGCGTACAAAGTTGATTTACCCTACTTGTAAATACTGAGCACTCACAGGAGCTTTCTGTAGTTGAAGATCCATTTTGTCAGCCTGAAATTGGGACGCGAACATTCTCTCACAGTACAGGTGTTCCCCGGCCCCTCCTTCCCCCCCATATTAAGACTACGTCTGTGGTGCTCTCAGCGTGAATTGTTCCCATTGCTTGTTGTTCGGCACCCTGATCGGAGAGCAGATGAGACAGTTATTCCTGTTGTTGCTGATTTACCATTACAGCTGCTTCTTGTGATTTAATTTGAAGTTTCAGCCCACCAGGGGGCTAATGGTCCCCACCTATGTAGCTTTAAAAGCTCACTGTTGTTTTCCATGGGAGTGGTATTTCCAGCCCTAGCCAGTGATTTATTTTTTTTCCTCCATGTTCATCTGGAAGCTGCGAGGCAGTATTCCATTAGCCATTTTCATGAAAAGAAAAAAAAAAGAAAACCACAAAACACAAAAAACACTCCCCCACCAAAACCTATGCAACTATTTAAATGGAAAGTTAAAATGAGAATTACTCTGTTTCAGTAGAAACTCAGCAAGTAAATGACTGTGTTTTGCAGTGTTCTAATGGCTATTGGAGATGGATATGAAAAAAAACAACCGGACATTACGTGTCATTTAGATCCTTTATGATTCTCTTATTTTTAAAATGTGACGTATAGAATTTGCTTCTTTTTTCCTTATCTCAGGAAAACGTAGCACAGGCAGCAAACCCTAGAGTATGTTTCACGGTGTGGTACTGCCTGTGGTGAGGTGAATTCTGACAACATTAGCAACTGCAGTAGAATCTGAGGTGTGATGGTGCTAGATACTGCTAGAAGATTGTGTGCACCTGATTGGGCACAGGGGAACCTCAGTTTGAGTGTGACTGCAAGCTGGACAACCAAAGAGCAGAACTTCAGGAGTACTTCCTACCAGATTTCTTATAAGAACAAAATTATACACCTCACTGGCTAAATTATTCTTGAAGCAAAACTAAAGAAGTTATGAATTTCTTGGTTTACCTTTAGATTTTAAGTATTCTTTGTTCTATATAACAGATGACCTTGAAAATCTTCCTGAACAAACAGCATTATCTTTGATGCTCGGCACAGCCTGCTGTTCCCTGTTACTGTTATAGCGTGAGCTTGAGTGGGAGTCTTGAGTGTACATTTTTATAAAAATTTTGGTTTTCTAGATTTATTATTACTTTCTATGCAATTAAAGACTGTGTACATGTTTATGTTTTCCTCATCTTATAGACATTTACATTTTGTGATACCTTCTCTGCTGGTCCAAAGAACGCTTTGATGAATTATGCACCTTCTAGTGTTTGGCTGTTTTCTTTACTGGTCCATCATCAGTATTAGAAATTTAACTCTTCACTGAGTTAATGCTATCGTATCTCACTGGGAGTCACAGGAGTCTTCCTCCCGGCCACCCTGTTTTCAATGGTTTATTTCTTGCTTTGGGGTGGCGAGGAGGGGGAGGTGGATTGCATTGCAAAAAGGCTGGAAGCTGGGCACTGATAGAAGTGGTTTCATGAAACCTCATTGGTTTCAGCTGTTAAGGGTGGTGCAATCTTTCCCCTCTTTGAGCAGGAGGATATTATTACCAAATATCAGTGTTCAAGGTCACCTCTCTTTACAATATAAATCAAATATACTACTTCCTAAGGCCCTGATAGATGGAAAATAAAGTATTAACTGCCAGGAAACAGGCTTTCCTACACTATCACTGCGTCATGCACTGGTCACTAACCTTTTCAATACAACCTTAATATTGCATTGCTAATTGTATAATTTAAAGAATACAAGTTTTTAATAGTTATTCCAGGAGGAATGTTAAGCATCCTGCTTTAGAGGTATTTTTTCTTATTGGAAGCTTACCAGTTAATAAGTTAACTACTAGTAGCAGCCATTAATGCAAACTCTTTGCTTGGGTAATGTCACTTGTGTTTAATGAATTAGGCTCAAAAAATAGAGCAGAGTATTAGACTTGACTGACTTGCTGTAGAGGCAGCACAGAATTAGTCATTGGCTGTGAATGTTAATCACTCCACAGCAATGATAATTTAGAGCATTGTTGTAGCACTCTTGTGCTCATAAAATGAACTTAATAACCCACTGCTACCCATGGGATAAGCCTTCCTTCCCCTTCCCTCCCCCTTGCAATTGAATACCCAGTCTGGCTGCATAATAGCCTTGTGAAATACTGCATTAAAAAGAGTGAGCAGCTGTATGATAAAATAAACAGCTCTAAAACAGATTTGTTAATTATCTCTTTCTTTTATTCACAGAGGGTGTTTGTGAGATATGGCTGACCAGTGAAGACACAGGGGCTTATGGCAGAGACATTGGCACAGATCTCCCTACGCTTCTGTGGAAGCTGGTTGAAGCTATTCCTGAGGGAGCTATGCTGAGGCTTGGCATGACAAACCCTCCCTATATTTTAGAGCATCTGGAGGTAAGGAAGAAAAGAGAATCATTTATGTGCTGCCATTGACATTCATTGAGTGAGTCAGCATGGAACCTTGTGTATAGTGCATTTCGTTTTAAGCTGTAGCTTAGAAAAATTACGGACTTGAAGTAAATTTATAGAATTAGGCTAATAGCATTAAGCTATTTGCCTGACACAGCAAGTTATTGAGATAATAAGATATTCAGATCATTTTGGAATGATAATGTTACTGAGGTTTCTGACCTGTGGAGCTTTATTATTTGAATGTTGCTTTTGTGTATATGCCTAGTGTTTTCAAGAACTAAAGGAAATGTCATTAGCAGGTGATGGATCAGATTGAATTTGTCTTCCTGCTACACCTCAGACAGATATTTCCAGAAAGACTGAATGCTGGTCTCACTCAATGACATATCCAATATCCTGTGTCGAATGCTATTCTGAGAGTGTGTAGAGCTTCCATTGTAAGAAATGGAAATTCTAAGTGGCTATGTTAAAAATATTGTAACAAAGTAGTTCAATGAGATTAGAAGCAATAAAGTGTACAACAACGTGAATTTGAAAGAATATAGTACGTATGCAGAGCAGGAAGTGAGAGTTTTGTCTCCAAGATAAATGTGTTTGGTTGGATTTGGTCATCAAATTAATTTATTGAAATTCATAGGAACTGTTTATAGAAAGAACATAACTTTAGAGGCAAGGAAAAAGCAGGGAAGTATATAGCTTCAGGTAGATTTTATAACCATATGCCTCAGTGGTATCCAGATAAATAGCTGGTGCCCATCCTGCTTTCCCAAATATATTATAGAATTAATAGTTGTACATAGATTTTCTTAAGATGCAAAGGACAGTGTTTTCTCACCAGACTGCCATAACTGCACCTTTCCCTATTGAAGCACATGGGCTAGAGGAATCTCATCTTGATAGGAATAAGCAGTTTTTCACTTCACCAGCTAAAGAATACAAGCTGCAGCAAACTGCAAGAAATTTCCTGGGCTGTTATTTTACTCTTTGGTTTAACATAAGCTTCGTTAAGATAAAGTCTTAACAACACACTGAATAGAAATCTTTAGGAAGTGATTTGGTTGTGTTTTTTAGACCTTTGTGTTTGTCTCAAGCTCTCATATTTGTCCCAAGTTTTTCTTCTTTTTTGATTTAAAAGTTTTCAGCATCTTGTACAAAATCAAATCAAGCTTTTAGCAATGTTCTGTTAGTATCTTTGCTTTGATTTTTAACTCACATTATTAGAAGTGGTTTGACACAGACTGCTGCTTTTGTCACTGCTGCTCATTTTATGAATACTTTCACAAGCTTTTGTTTTAAAAACAAAAAAAATAATCTGTTGCTGGAAGTAAGAAATTGCTCTGCCCAGCTAAGGGGCAGATATAACCTGAGCAAGGTGGAAAGTATATTGCTTTCCTTCGATCAGTAGCCATCTTAGTGAGTGTGAGCATGTCACCAGTCTGTGAATGGTTTTGATTTATGATCTCTATTCTTGTCATTTCTAAAACCTCTAGAAAGCGCAGTAGGAAGGATTGTCTTTGACCTAACTCATATTCAGGAAAAGTAATCTCTTTAAAAATGGACCTTTAAGTGTGATGGCAGAGTGAGAGGAGTTCATGAAAGCCTATTGAAAATGTGTATCTTGAATGTGTAGAACATGCGTTATGCCTACAGCAGGCTTTTGTCAATAGCAACATCTGCGTGTCCTCTTCACCGTTTCATACGATTTCTAGTTTATGTGATGTTTTTTAGGGATTATTTAGTCACATTTCTGTGTATGACCAAGAATTTCTGAGCTTGTAATTTGGTGAAATAATTTTGATGATTTGTCAAACTAAATTTGTAAAACTTTTTTTACCTTGTGCGTTTTTGTCTAGTCCCCTCTTCCAATCTTACCAGACTTTTATCTGAAAGATCACTAGGGAATGCTGGCAGTCTCCTGTATACATTTTCACCAGACAAAATAAACTTTTTATGGGGAATGTGCTTTTAACTTTCCAATTGAGGGAAGGGTAAAACTGTGATTTGTTTAAAAAATGAAATAAATGAAATGAGAAGTTGATTAACCTTCATGTCAGTTGGTTAGGATGAAATCCAGATGTAGTTCTGCTATCTCCTAAGAAAGGTATGAAGCTCTGGTTGCAAACATCTTTCGTTAGTTGCTTTAAAAGGTGCTTCATTATTAATTTGTTTTGTTAGAAGTCATGTTGCTGACTAGGATGATGTTTGGCTTTCTGCAGAAAAATTTTATGTGGGAAAATGTACTAATCATGAGTCACTTTTTATATCCAATGAAGTGGAAAAAGTTGTTCCAGATATGTATCTTTTTCAAAAATCAGAAATTACCAGCAATTGCATACTACTGTACAGATGCAACTGCTAGGCAAGGGTGTATTTCACTTTAATATGCGCTTATTTAATACACACATCTGATAAATGGCATAGAGGAACAACAGTCATGTAAAAGCATAAATTAATTTTAGGATCTGGACAGAGCCTAAAATCAATGATTTTGATTCATTTACAATTTTTGCCATATTTATTGGAGCTCATCTGCAGGTAAAAGGCTTGGCCAGTTTTATGTCTGTCTTATTCTTGTAAACTCCAAAGCTAATAACAAAGTTTATATAAATATCTTTGCTTTCTCCAGTAACACTCAGTTTAAGTTAAATGTTTTAAAAATACCGGTTTCCAAAGAGATTATTTACGTTTTTTAAATACTGACTTGTAGTATTGTATGAAGTCCTCTATCATTAGAACTGGTTAAAACATTTCACAAATCTCTGTTTTCCTTCAAATAACCATGTATTTAGTCTCTGATCATTCAAAGCATCGAGTCACTGGCTTGATTGTGTGCTTGGAATTCACAAGTTTCTTTTACTTATTGCTGAGGATTCCATACCTTTCAATTGTCAGAATGAGAAGAGGTTGTAAATAAATGAAAGGAGATGTGTAGATGACACAACTGCAGCAGAAGCAAAGAATTCCCTAGACCACAGTATCAGTGCTAATGTCCTCAATGAATGAGGAAAAATTTGCACCTATGGATAATATGATGGAGTAAATGATTAAAATTTAAAAAATGTGTCACTTTATATACAGTTGAAGCTTAAGTTGCATATACTGTTCTAGCAGCATGTAAAGTCATTCAGAAAAGGGATGTGTCTTGAGTGTTGGGTTTTGTTCCCCTTGCCCCACACCTCAGTCCTTTGAAATATACCCAGCATATATTATTTGTGTTGCTCAGGTGGATCTTGAATATGTAGCTAGACGTGAGGTATTTCAGTTACATATTAATTAGTGTCTTGATGTTCTCAGGAAAACAGATTGTATCCACTGACTAAAATCACATGACTTTTTCATACTATATGTATTTCCTATATATAGGTGGAATATCTTTCTCTGTTAAGAGGCACTTCACCCACTTTTTGATGAGTTGCCTGGTAAACTGCTTATAGAAAGTGAAATTTATTTACAAGTGCCAAAAAGTGATTATGAGCTCTTATTTTTTTCCTCAAAAAACCCCTAACTTCATAAGAATACTCTGAGATATTGTCTGCTTAGAACGTGTACAGTGGATGGGATTATGGCCAGAGATCTGCTTAAGCTGTCGGCAACATTTCCTTTGTACTGTCCACCCAGGTCTGTGGCTGGGCTTTGGCCCTGGGAGTCTTTTGACTCATTAAAATAGTACCCACACTCATGTGCCCCTGGAAGTAAAAATGGAGAACAGAAAATGCCGCTCACCTCAGGAGTGTTTCGTCTGCCTCTGTATCTGGGAAGCAGTCTCTTAGTATCCACTAAGAAGTGCCATTCCATAGGTCTGCTGTTCTGCTGATGCTGGAGGCCAGCATAAGGGGAGGGGGAGGAGGAAGAGGAGATTTTCCCTTGGGTCAGGAGTGGTGGGACTAGAGCGGAGTCGGGGGCAGAGGAAAGTTGCAGGTGCATGTAACTGGCCTTGAGATTCTCGTGCTGGAAGGCTTGGTACATTCAGGGGCCTGGGCCAATGGTAATCCAAACTCAAGTTTATTATAGGTAGGGAGTCAGTTTAAGTTTTCACAACTTAAAATACCAAGCATAATCAGTGCCCTCAGATACTACTGTCAAGTGGTTCCGTTCTGTCCTTAAAGGTGTTTGTCATTTCAGGGGAGACTGTTAATCTCATGAAAATCACCATTGTAGTTGTGTGGTTTGGTCTGACAGTTCAATCCTTTTAGGATTTTATTTGGCAAATATGATGGTAATAGTGCCTTATGTACTTACAGATGCATGTAGCATGGACAGTTTTGGGATGAGAAGCAACCATATGTTTTCAAATGATAAATTCTGCATTCAGTTGGGCTTTCTTGTTTGTAAAGAAAGAATTATTTGGAACCATGCAGTGTTGTATAGTCATGCAAAATATTAAAAACTTTTTGATATGCTGCATACTGAGCTAAGGCATTAGAGAAAGAGCCTTTATCACAATTATTACTGAATTTTGTATCTGCTGTTTCTTTCAACTGCAGATGATGACTGTGCTTATGTTAGTGAGTAGTATGGAGCAGTAAGAACAGATGAGGAAACCACAGAGTTTGGTAGTGAGGCTGCTATGTCTACGTTATCTGTGTTTTGGAGTCTCTACTTCAAAATAAATCTAATCCCTTTAACCAACTACCCATGATCCAAAGCTGTTTCAAAGGCACGCTGTTGGTTTGAACCCTTCTGTTCCCAAGAAGGGCCTGGAGCCCTTTTGCTGTGAACCTGGAGTATGGCCAGTGCTCTGATTTCCTCAGAAGTGAGTTTAGTTCGCCCACCCCAAAGCTACCCTGCAGACTGAACAAACCCATGGCTGGGAAATAAGGGTGGGAAATTGCACTTCACAGTTTCAGTGCTGCTTTCGAGCAGCACACTAATGTGAACACAGTCAATGCCAGTAAGACTTCTCCTGAGTAAGGTTGTTTCACCAACGTTGTTTCTTTTCATCGTGAAAGAAGTTGGAATTTGCAGTTTAGCTGCAGAAGGCATCCTCAGTTTTCCTCTCAGAGAAAATCTGGCCAACCAGTAGAAATAGTATTGTGTTTTCCAAAGTGCTCTCTCACAGTCTTAGCAGTCTGTTTGAATGTATTCATCATAAAGTGTATAGCTTGCTTATTTTAAGTTTGGTCTCAAAATGACATTTTAAAATATGTGCCCTTGTCCCGTGTCCTTTCTCTCTTACTATGTTGATGCCACATGGCATTGAGAAAAACTTGGGATTTTAGCTACATGGCAGAAAATTTTAGCAAACAGACACGGACTTTGGTCAGGGAAAAATGTTGTTTAATTTTTTTTTTATTTACTCAGATTTTGGTTTTTTTTTTTTTTTGTAAAATGTTAAAGGTGAAGGAAAAGTTAATATTAGGATTTATTTTAGAGTCCTAGCAAAACCTGCAGTGAATGCATATGTGTAAAGTTACCTTGTGTACACTTACCCATCTGTATTTGCACAGAGCTACTGTTCGAATTACAGACTGCCAGGTGGCCGAGCTGTTATTGTCCTATAGTATCAACATGTACTAAAAGTGACATAAGGTATACATCCTGCTTTAGAAGTAACCTCCAGGCATTTATTCTGTAATCATATTATGGAGTTACTGGCTAGCGCTCTAGTGAGACAGTGTTTTACATCCTCTTGCGGTTACTGATGGAGAGGAAGGGTTGGGAAAAATCCATTAAAACAATAGCAGTAGATAAACGGTGAGCAGGAACTAGTCTGAAAAGTCAAAAATGAGGCCGAATGTGTAGAAGGTTGAAGTGAATTAATGTTAGGGGCATGGTGTTAGAGACTACTTTTTGCCTTGAATTATGTCACCTTTCCTTAGGATTTATACATCATTTTCCTGTTCAATATCTGATCGATCTGCTCTGACCAAGTCAGAAGGGAATGCAGATCGTCCAGACTGTAAAAGGGCAGGGATTCACATCTCAGCCTGAGCTTACCTCCCTTGCAGATTTAACACTAACTCTCCTTCCAGAGTTGTCTGGGATTTTAGTACAGCGCTTTCTGTGAGTGATGGGACGCTTCCAAATCTGTACAAAGGAGGCAGTTCACACCTGTCATTCCCGTAAGTGCTTAATTTCACATGACTAGATGAGTAGTCGTCTTTGTCACCTGTCAAAATGAGTCTGTCTCAAACCATACCATATGCCATCTGTGGGCTTTATCTCCGTTATTAATTCAGGACATTTGAGTGATACACCAACCATTGAGATGGAGTCTGCATGGCGGAAGGGTCTTTAAATGCATAAAGAGTGCCAAGTGTACTGTACCACGAGTCGCAATAGTATTTCTTTGCTCTTTTGCTTTGATTTTTCATGTCAGCTTGGTGTTCATGCTCCTTAACCTCACTGAAGCTGATACCCTACAGATGGCTTCCTCGAACGTGCCCTGACACAGCACATAGATACATAGTACAGTAAAATTACTAATTGGCTTTTCTTTTTTTCCATATTGTTCTTTTGTCCTCTAAGCGTGGCAAACATTTTTGAGCACTGTGCATAAACTCAAGTTCTGAGTAAGCTAGAGTGTAAGCTGATTTGAAATGCATTTAAAAAGGGAATAATATGTACGCATTCTTCAACGGCAAATAAAAGGGCAGCATGATTTCAGGAACTAAAAGGCCTTTAGGGCATGTGTTTGCTTTGTTTCTAGTAACATTTTTGTCATTTTCATAGACTGCTGCGTTTGAAAGTGCCAATTAAAATCTGTTGATTTGACCAGAAAAAAATGAAATCTGTGGCATACGTTTAAATAAATGAATAGTTAAGCCCCTGACCTCTTATTACTGAGAGTTTTGTTGTGTTTTGTAGTCGTTGGACCATGCAACTTTCCCTTGCTGTAATTGCATAGTTGTCTCTATGCAAACTGTGTTTGTCTCGCTAGCAGTAAAATGGAAAGAAATCTCAGATACTAAGGGGAGGAGGAGAGAGCTGGTTGCATCTGGGCTTCTAAAAGAGATAAAAAGAGGTGGGGGAGGCTTACTGTTTCCTTTGGTATTATGTTAAATGCTTATTCATCCTATGGAAGCTGTGTGTGCATCTTTGCGTACTCTGTCTATTCTAGCTTTTCATTTTTTTAGAACTACAATACTCTCTCTCCTATTCTTCCTTTTAAAGTGTTCTTTGTCTTTGGATTTTCCAAATATAGCACATTTCCTTGAAATTACTCTGAAGACATAGTGTCATGGGAACTTTTTCAGTGGTGAACTCCACCCCAGAGGGAATGTATGTTTGGATATTATGGGGTTAGGAAAGGGATGAATCTTTGCTGTGGTGTGAAATACATTTTGTCACACCATTTTCTCTAATCTAGAGTTTTAAGTTCTCAGACTCAGCAGGTCCTAATGTCCATAAACGCTTGGTGACATGTTTGATGCCAGCTGGTGGAATATGATTTGGCATAATAAATGTCAAAATAAAAATCCCTCATGCTCTTTTTGAAGGTTTTATGTTGTATTTGTGAATCTTGGGTGTTTTTAAAAACCTTAACAATGTTATTGTATTAGGAACTTTAATGAACAATGTGGAGGGGAATATTTGTGGTGCTGGGAATGAAGCTCCTGTTCTTTGTGACAGTAGTCGAAAAAATGCTCGAGAAACACAGAGAAAGAACTGCTTTTACTTATGCAAGATTCAGTCCTCCATCAAGACAGAATATTTTATGCATGCACCTAGTACTCTGCTGTACTTAATAATCCGTGCATAAAAATTGATGTTGCAAAAAGGGGTTAACATTAAATAGCACATTGCTTGACCAGTTAAAGCTGTACATGTTAACTGTACCTTAATTATGTTCTGCTCATATGAATGTTTGTCTTCCTTGTTAGTTATTACAAGGATGGAGAGTATTTAAATGCAGACAGATCCATTCTCAATCCTGTGCTGAGTGTCAGGCTGTCTGTCAATTACTTATAATACTGTCTCAGCCCAGCAGACCTTTGGAGCTTTGGCTTACTTTGTTGGTTGACTAATAGCAGAAATAAAAATCATCATTAGTTGAGCGGTTTGTTCAAAGAATCGATAGTACATATATGGGAAACTGCATTTTTGCTAAATAAAGTGGGAATTTTAGCAGTTGCCATGTGCTTCAAGGCATTGGGGTAGAAGCTGTTGTCAAATATATATCTTGCATAACACACTCTGCCATCTTCTTTTAATACTTCTGTCTTCATTGAAAAACTAAAAAGATCTCACTTTCCTAGTTATTTGTATTATAATAAGTAAAGTCTACCAGCTCCTCTCCATGCTGTTCCAAAAGCTTCTATTTAGTTTAGATGCATAAATCCCTTTGTTTTCTTTGATAGATGAGCTGTCACATTCACTGTGCTTTGCAACATCATCTACATAATCTTTAGTAAGACTGCTTGCTTCATTAGGCTTTGGCATTTGTTTAAAAAAAGTTTGATTTTTTTTTTTTTGGTGATTATTATTTAAAAATGAGAAAAAGGAAGTATAATTTGCTCTAGAAAGTTTAATAAAACTGCACATAATTCTGTACCATTGTGAATTGAGGAAAAGAAATAAAATATCTTTTACCCATTTTTTGAATTCACTTAGTTTAGTTATGCTAAATTCTATGTCTCTCTTGTCATCATGTTTTTGGTTACTTTTATTCAGTTTTTCTCCGAAATTTAGCTCAGTGAATTAGATGTCTATAAAAGTAAGAAAGTGGTTGCACTTGCCTAAAGGTTTAGGTTTTGATTAAAACCTTCCACTATTTTCCTTCCACTGTAACCTGCTAAAGCAGCAGCTATTTTAGGCATTTCAGTTGCTTGTTTGAAATAGAGGGAAACAATAGGGGGGCTTCCTGGCACTGAAATGTCTTGGTGCAGCTGAACTCTGGTGGGGTGTGCCATTCATTCTATGACTTCTTTCTGAGCAGAAACCATACCATAAATTCTTTAATATCATACAGGTTTCTCATTTTTGAGGTGGTGAACAAATGCATAGTATGGATGAAACGAGCAATCCATTTCCCTCATCCAGGTTTCTGAAAACAAAAAGGTAGTGTGACAGTCCTACTCGCCTATTGTAAATGTGTGCTTCTCCATGCTTTAATTCACTTTCAAGGTTTTATTAGCATAAAATATGATTGAGACAGAGAATTATTTAAAGTAGCAGTGTGCTGTTGCAATAAATCACCTTTTTAGGGAACTTCCCAATATGTGCTTCTATTACATACTGCAAAGAGGAGTGTTAATTTATTTCTGGAAAAAAATATTTCATTTGAGGAGTGCTTAATGATGAGAAATTAGAGAGCACCATGGAGAAAATTAAAAGGTGTGTGTTTTCTTGTAGACCAGAATTAATCATTTCACAAGTTTTTAGCATTAGCTACTTGGTTGGATGGCCCTAAGTCATTAAGCCATCATTCTATCCGTTAATTAAACATACATTTTACCTTGAAGTGAATCTATTGATTGAAACTGGACAAGCAACACTCTGAAGCTCCACAAAGTCTCTTTAGGATTGTAATAATGGCTGCAGCGGCAACACTAACAGTTTTCATCTTTGAAAGCACTCAAGCATTCACCGCATGTTTCCAACCACACAACTTCCATCACTTCGTGTGGGAACTGAAGGTGTGCAATTCCTTGAGGAAATCAGTGCGTTGCTATTAATGCTGTCTGTGTCGCTGAATCAGCTGTGTTCTGGTGACACAGTTGCAGAGACTCAGAAGTTGTGCTTGAGCTCACGGCTCCATACAGACTTAAGTAATAAGCAATCGGCGCCTACCCAATTTAGAGGCTTTACGTTTTACCCAATGTAAAGTCAGTCCCACTTTGATATTGGAAGCAGGCCGGGATAGGGATACCAATTTTCGTATCGTGAAGTATTTCAGCAGGCCAGGGTAGGATATCTGTACTGGGAATTACTGTTTTTATCAGATAAATGGAAAAAATGGTACCCTGCCAGAAGCTCTTTCTGTTCTTGGGTATACCATCTATTTCCAGGTTAAGAGTCGTATCTTGGAAAGAAACATGTACTTGTTAAATGAATAGGTTCTTGATATTTCTGTGTTTAAAAGTCAAAATCAGGTAGGTAGTGTTTGGTGCTGTATGTTTCCTTGTTTTCCTTACTGTATGTTTCCCTGACTCGTGGGAAGGGAAGCAACAAACTTCAACTGAAGCTTCAAACTATGAAATACAGTGTTGTATTGTAGTATTACGTGAATATTGCTGCTTTTTTGCAAGAACTCCTGTTAGCCTGTCCTCATTTATAATAAAAGAAGATGTGGCAAGTTTTTGAAGGCATGTAGATGGTTTTTGTTTGGCTTGGTTTGTTTTTTAAGAGGTGTGGCTTAATATGTAGCCACGAGGGAGGAAAATTTGCTTAGCTAGCTAGGGTTGTCTATTTTATGAGGTTGGAAGCAGTAGAGAGATCCCACACCTAGGAGAACAGCTGGGAACAGCTAGGGCCGAGCATATGGCTCTCACGGCTCGTTCTGCTATCAGCAAATCACGGCTTGCAGTCTGGTTTATATCCACTTCTAAGGGTGGCCTGAGCCTAATACCAGTTTTTTGTTTGGTAATGTAGAAGGCATTTTTCTCATATGACAAAACAGTTTTTTGCCCTCCATCTGGCAATCCAAAGATTTGATTTTGCGGTTCAAATTACATTGGTCAGAATTGTGTGGGCTTCTAACTGCTCCAGTGTGACCTCCCTTTATCCTAATGATAGGATAAAGACCTGGGCATGTCATGTTGGATTACATGGGGTATGAGTTGCAGCTAAGCTTGTCCATCATATGGCTTCATTACATCTCCCCCACTTCATATACAGATGAGGGGGAGGCATTGCCTTCCAACCAGTGTCCTTGGGGAGGTGTGCGATTATATATCCTGCACGTTCTTTGTGTTTTTACAGCCCCATTACTCATGGGGGGCGGGAAGCGGGGGAAGGTTCCCTGTTCATTAGTTTTAGCAGAACTGTTATGGGCTTTCCAGACTCAATCATACTGTGTCGTTGTTGCCATGCCTGCATCACTAGATCACATCTGTTCCTGAGCTGCACTACAGCAGAGGAATTTATAAAATGGACCACGGCCACTTGGTTTTTATCCAGACCGTGCTGGTGGTGGCACCACTGGGTTTCTGAAAGACAACAGTCAGCGGACACCCCCCGTGACATATCCCAACCTAACATCTGCCACAAGGGGAAGAAGTTTTGAGGGAGTGCCATTTTGTCATGTTTCCATATGGTTGAGTGTTTCTTTGGGCTTCGCTGCTGGCAGAGGACAAAATCCTTTTACTGGGAAGCAAGTTATTCACATCATCGTGACTCAAACACGAGGCAGAATTCAAATACTGGATTTTTACCTACTTTAGGTTAGGGGAAAGAATCACTGTCTGAACAGCTTGCTGGTACTGACATAACAATGCACAGATATTGATGTTTATTGTCTTTGTGATTCTCTATGGTTGCACGTGGTGTCATTACAAACAGAAGGATTGATTTTCTGGTTAGATGGTTAAATTTGTGTCGTAATTGCTGGGATAAAATATACTGACTAGATAAAAATCTTTCTGGCAATGTGCCTTGTGTTCTGATGTACTCCAGCTGCTAAGAACTGGAAAAAATTATTTCCTATGTGATCAGTATCCTAAAAGATATTTCACATACATTGTTAGATTCCAAATGTAGATGACTTCTATTTTTTGTAAAGTCATCTTAGACCAAATTGTGCTACTCTGACCTTTTCATTCCTACATGAAATGTCATTTCTGTGTAGTGCTTCCCTTTGTTCGTGTACACATTATTAGATTCTAGGGAATAGGGGGAAAAGGCAATCAGCTGTTTCACTCATGATTAAAGACAGAAGTTTTCTTTCACAGTTGTATAATTTCAAAAAGTTATTCCTTTATTATTTCCAGATGGAAATAAAATTCTATATTGCACTTTTACTTCTAACTGAAATATGTAATTATATGTAGTAATGCAAAGCACTTTGTAAAAAAAAAAAAAAAAAGTATTTATAAAAAACAACAGGAAACAGATGTTAAGCTTAGAATGTTGAGACACTGTAAAGTACAATTATGCATTAGCCCATGATGTCCTTCAAGTTCTCTCTGGGATATTAACTAATAGTTTTATTAAGTGATGAAATCTGGTATTCTGTGTGCAATCTGTGGTATGGGAAAATCTGTCAGCGTTGACTAAGTATGACTGCTGAACGCATAGCTGTAATTTAATCAAACCTATGTGGTAAAGTACTTCTGTGTACATTTAGGTGTAGGGAGGATAAAAGGTAAGACTAGAACAATCTTAACTTAAAGTTCTGGGTTAGACTACGTTATTCATACCTGTGTTACTTACATACGCTAAACAATTAATATCCCTCAGAAACCTGAATGCTTACAAAGTTTGGAAAATTGGTTTATCCACTTTCTTGTTTAGTTCATTATTCTGTTTCCTTCTGAACTGCTCACCCCAAGTTTCTGGTTTTAAAAGGTAAATTAAAGAACACTAGTGGTACTGAGAAAATGAATGACAAAGCAGCAGAATGACACCTGAGTCATCAGGTATTTCTGTCTTGTGTGTGTTCGGTTTGTGTTAATAATTTGTATTTTGTTAAATTTGTGAAGTTAATGATGATGATCCTGAAGTACTTCATGGGAAATCAGTTTATCGTTGGGGCCTTTGATTCAGGTCTATGCCTGAAAATAAAGGAATATATTCAATTGGACTTCAGTGCTTTAAGCACATATAGCTTATTTTGTGTAGCTTTAGATATAGAAAGTAAGCAAAGAAAGGACTGCATAGTAGAAGGAGTTGTTTGCAACCTTCTCTTCTCTAGAAGGAGCTTTGAGTGTCCAGAACATACCTGAAATCTATGATCCCAATAACTATGCTGTATTAGGGTTTCCAGATAAGCAACATGTGTGTTGTACATGCATTTCTGATAGGTATGACAAGCAATTTACTTTCCAAAGAATGCGTCATCTTTGATATTGAGGGACTGATATGCATCTTTCTGAAACTAAGCAATGTAGTAGAATTATCTGTAGTGTTTTCCAGCTTACTCTCATAGCTCTTACTGCATGCAGGGACCTGTAGTGACAGTTGAAAAGTTCAGTGCTGACTTATATTGACAAGAGTGACTGCAGAAGCCGTATGATATATTATTTTTTTTTTAGTGGGGGATAACTAAAAGAAGAGTTCTGACTAGAGTCTCATTTAACGGTGGCTGCTGAATGTCATTTGTTCAGTTCCTCTTACAGGAAGTGTAGTTTCTCGTTCTTTACAACGTAGGGTATCTTTAAAACAGGTAAATATGAGGTAGTTACAGGGTTTTTTTATTAGTTCCTGCTTGCCTGCAAGGTGTGCCTAGTTTTGTATGCAATTTAGAGGTAGTTACTATCATGGAAAGAATCAATCCCTATTTTAAGGTTAAAAAATGTGTTATTTAGTATGAATGCAAAGGCAAAAGAACCAAATCTTAAATTTTCAAATGCAATATTCCCTGTGTCTGTTTGGGATAGAAATCTGTGGGGTTTTTCTCTTATCGTGTAATTCTCAGCCTTCCAGAAGCTGGAATACAATAACACTTTTGTAGTTAGAAATTCTAATAAATAGTTTATTACCTTCAAAAAGAATTCACAAAGTGATCACGGATTAAAAAAGCTGTTGTTCAGAAGATGCCAAATTTGAGAGAAGTGAGAATTAATTTTCTCTCTACGTTGTAGGGTAAGTTATTTTTAAGAACTTGGCAGATTCAGAAACATGTTATGAAACTTGCCTTTTATTGGTTTCTTATATCATAAATCTGTTTTTGAAGATTGAATGAAGTGCTTTGAACTAAGAGATAAGCAGAATAATAGGCTCGTGGTACATAGCTTAGGTTCCAGCCCTTTTGCCATTTCTCATAGTTTAGAAACGTATTTTATTACTGATAAGCAAAAACAAATCACAGATGACTGCTAAAATGCCTCATATAAAGTAAGTTTACAGTATTTTCTAAAGCTTAAGAGAAGGAAAGTTTTCCTTATTTCGTTACTTTATTTTACCGAACTTGTTCTATGCCATTTCATTTTGAAATTTCTAGCTGAACATCTAAAATTATTAAGGACATGGGCAAATGGTTCCATTTGAAGTGGATGCATGAAATTTGTACGGATGCACGGTGGCCTTTTCTTTACTCTTTTATTCATAAAGCCAGCTACCCACAGCTTCCACGGAGAGCCAGGTTCACTGCACACAGCCTTTCTGTGCATCAAATTGTATGCCCACCGTTATCAGTATAGTTGTTACTATGATGTTTAGTCTACGTGCCTGAGATAGAGTAGATATTGCACTGAGTCATGTAAGCACTTCTCTTAGACATTTGTGTAAGAGGATCTTAGACGAAAGCTTTCAAAACTGCTTTCAAAAGTGATTTGAGAGGGTTCAGGTTTCGTATGCGTATGTTTGTCAGATGCAAGTTGTGTGTTCAGAGAGCGTTTTTTCTTCTTGCTCTAAAATCAGTGCTTTTAAAAGACGGGTACCCAAAAGTTAAAAGGCAGAAGGGTGTTTACCTTCTCTTTGAACAATGTAGGCCAACGTTATAGAAAAACAGAGAGAAAATTTAGATGCATGACAAATATTGCTGATTAATGATCTGGAAAGAATTTATAAATAGTTGCAGTTTAACAACTGAATAACTGTGGCAGCAGTATGTCTGTGCTCTCAAAGAAAACGGGAGAAATGATGTGGGTGATCCCGGCTGGAGCGTGCAGAATGCACATGGCAGAAGAGCGGGCAGCGCAGCCCTTAGTCCCAGGCCATGTCCCGTGTGTTCACTGCGTGGCAAGAAAGGGAAAACCTTAAGCAAAAACCTGGTTGTGTATGGAATATAGTTCTTTGTCCAAGTTCACTTAATTTTTGCAGGGTAGAGATTAGCAGGTCTTACTGTACTGAATTGCACACAGAATATTGCACACACAGAATATTGCACACAGTCTAGATGCTGTTCTGTCTCAACTTTTAAACTTTCCTGCTGGTCTCTATGTTCTTAGTTGTGTAAATAATAAAACAGAAATGTGACCACCATATTCTAATCTCCATCTCATCTTCCCTGCCAGGCCTCAATCACAGGTTTGGTTTTGATTTGGAGGTTTGTTTGCCTTTTGCTATTAACCTTTATTTTCCATCTGACCTTTTGTATTTGTACAAAATGTATAACCTGTCTGCCTCTTTTCAAGCTTCACTCTACTTTCAGTTGCCCCCTGATAAATTCTATGCATTTTATAGCCAAATACTTCTAATTCCTGGAGTCTTTATTTCTGAAATAACACGGTTAGCATATTTCAGACCAGTATCGGAGCAGGTTTGCAAATGGCCAAATATATTTTAGTTAGCAAATGGCCAACTTTAAGGATGCTCCAATTAGAGGCGTTCTCATATTGGTATATGCGAACTTATTTGACTCTGACAAGAAAGCAGCTAACCCTTGCCATCTTCTGAAATTGGAAACAGCCACTGTCTGAAAGCACCGACTTTCACAACACTTTGCCTCTAGAATTTTCTCTTAATTGGATAACCAGTACTAAGTAGGGAATGTCATTGTCCCTATCTCAAATGAAATGCAATCCCATAGCTTACTTATTTTCCTTAGAAACAAGGTTGCTTCCTAATTTCACCTGTCCCTACTGTTGCAAACTGGGCCACTGCAGCTCAGTATTGTTTGGGTTTCAAAAGTATTACTACTGATACTTGCCTCATGTATTAATTTTGAGGAGTTCTGTGTATTGTGTTCATAATGCTTTAAAGCTTTTATTTTTCTTTTTGAATAATTCTTAGGAAATGGCGAAGATTCTCAATCATCCAAGAGTATATGCTTTTCTGCACATACCAGTCCAGTCAGCCTCTGACAGTGTGCTCATGGACATGAAAAGAGAATACTGTGTGGCAGACTTCAAACAAGTAGTGGATTTCCTTAAAGAAAAGTAAGTCTACTAGTATTTGAGAAAATAACAGTGTTGGGTTTTTTTCAATGTATAGAACATGTGGCTGAAAACACAATTATTTGCAACTTCATAATTCAGGTATGAAAGGGAATGAGCTGCTTTAAGCTTTGAAAGTCTTTGAGTTTTCTGTAAGCCCCTTGATGTGGTTTGCCCCTTTGCTCGGGCATTTATAAGCATCTTAAGTCTCTGCATGACATGCTTTTAATTTGTCATTATATTCCTAATCTTTTTTAAATAATACATTCTTAAATTGTTTTTTATGCTTAAACTACTATATATAGATTACTTGAAGTTAAAGTTATTGAAATATTATTTAATGTGGCTTTTGAGCATTGTACACTTTGTGTATTGGAGATGATCCAGCTCCAGCAAATGTAAATGGGTTGGTTGGGTTTTTTTGAATAAGAAGTATTTTATGTCCTATAGCTGATGTACAGTTACATCAATATAGTAATATTCTAATCTTGCTTCTGGGACTGATGATTTCTAGGATAGTTTCAAAATAATTTCACTTAAAAACAGAGCTAACAGTGAGAAATAGAAGTGTGTATCCTAATGGATTGGTTACTTATGCTGGCCTGAAGATGGGAGAAGGGAAGTTACATTCACCCGCAAAGTTCTTGTAACTCCAAGTAATAATTTAATATCCAAGGAGGTCTTTTCTTGCCTTTTAGAATTTAATATTGACATATTTTGATGAATATTTCTACACTGATTTTCCTAAAAATAGCTGTCTGGAGAACTAGTTCTGTCACCTGGTTTGGCTACTTTCTCTCTTTATCTGCTTTTTTTGTTTGTGTGCTTGTTTTAATGAATTAAGGGGAGTGGAGTTGTACCTTTGACTCTTACGTTACATTAAAATACTTGTACATAAATGAATCAAATTTTCATAATCAATTTTTGATGATCATTAAAGATCTGGCAGTCTAGCTATGTAAAGCATGCCATGGAAGAGCTGCATGAGAATTATGATATGTAAGAAAGAAAAAGCAAACTGCAGTAGAATAGTATCTATTTTGCAAACTGTGTGTGTAGTTTATTGGACATTTCTATGCATCTAGGACTACTGATGCAAATGGAGCTGCTTGTCTCCATACAGGTTGATTGGGCATTAATTTTCCACCCTAAACAATGCACACGAATTCTCGGCACTTAGTTTTTATGTGACTGTGGGTCAGTGTTAGTTTTTAATTAACAGATATATTGTATTCCCAGGTATCTTAAGTGGGAACTGTGTCAGTTTATGTTTTAGTTGACTTGAAACTGATTCATTATTCTCTTCAGTAATTTTAACGTTGGCAGCTATTATCAAAACAGCAGCTGGATTTTGGATAACTTAGTAAAGCTGGCACATGTTGGGGCATATGGGAATTTATTAAACCATTCAGCTCTTGCACACAGAAAAGAGTAAATTACTTAATATCCAAATTTAAAACAGCTGGTCATTGAATATACAGTAATCTATGACATACGTCTGTTTCCACAGGCTTTTTTTGTAATGAACTTAACAAGGAAGAAATAGTTGGCTTGATGTTGTATTTTTAAATAATAATAAAGTTTATTTATCCTGCTTATTAAGAAACTATGAAATTATCTAGTAGTTCCTGTTACAAAATAGTCTCCAAATACCAAGATGGAAAATTCTTTGTACCATATGGCAGCAGGATGAGGAAGCTATGCAAGGCAGAGAAAATGTTTTGGATATTTGAACATGTGCACATCTGTAAAACTAGTAATTTTTTTTCCTTTTGCACTTAAGAGCATAGCGTCTTCATTTGTAGTCTCTCTTCTGATGGCAGCAGCCAGCTATTACATTCCCATATAGATATTCCCATAAAGATCTCGGCACACAGATTGCCAGGACTTAACATTGCTGCAGACAACTCCAGAGCCTAGAGCCAGAATAGCTAAAATTAAATATGTGTTTGAACTACTTTAATAGCCAGAAGGATTATTTCCATCTTCCATTTATCAAAAAAGAAAAATAAAACAAAAGTAGAACCTCCTATATCTCCTTTCGCTGTTCATAGGGCCATAAAGTCATCCAGAAGCTTCCTATGCAGAGTGTACAGGGTCTTATCAGTAGATTCCTAACAGCGCCTTCATCTCTAAAACATGACATCTGCTCCGCTAGTATATTCACCTAAAACTCTATTAAACCAATAATTCTATAGGCTGACCTGCTGAAGAACTAAAGCCACACGTCAAGGAACTATATGGTTATCAGTTAAGTGCTTAATAACTTGAGTTCAAACATCTAAGCAAATAAAAATGAATTACAGCAAGTAAAAAGGAAGGGAAGAAGGAAAAGAATGAGTTGTGTCATCTTTTTGATTTTGGAACCCTGAAGATACCAAGTGATTCCTGAATTTTTCTTGTATCAGTAAAGCCAATAAAATATACGGGGTGTTTTTTCTCCCAGAAGGAGCAAACACCTTTCCTTCCTCTGGAGCACCAGGAGTGATTGCAAAGGTATCTCCTTCTGAGAGTAGGTAGTTATTCATATCCTGCTGAGGACAGAATGCCATACAGAGAAGCTGGAGTTCTCCAGAGTAGTTACTTTTTTTGTTGAAACTCACTTTTTAAAAGAATGGAGCATTCTAGACCCTCTGAAAGTAGAATTCAGTCATGTGACTTTTTTCCTTCTCTTTGAGGACTCTTTCTTCAGGCAAGAACCCTAGAAATAAACTTCAAAAATTAATATTGATGTTCTGGAACATTCTTTTGATAGGCAACACTTTGGTTTTTAGAGCCCCTCTCTTCAGCCAGGTGACATTTTTTGTTTATTATGAAGATCAGTAGCAAAATGTCTAGAATATAAACCCAGAAACACAAATCCATTAGACTGCAAAACTGAAACATAGGAACCTATGTTATCATTTTTTAGAAATTTCTTCTGTGATATTTTGCACTTTTTTTTTTTACTGAAATTTCATTAAGTTCAAGTATTCAGAAAAATACTGTTGTGCAGTTGATAGGTCAGTAGCTGATCTACAGATATATGTGTCTATATTTATATAATTATTGAAGATATATTTGTAAACTATTCTAGAGAGCAACAGCATAAAGGAAATGAGGAAATGCTGATTAATTTAGGAGGTGTTCAGCTTGTACATAGTCTGTAGGGACCAGTCCCCTAATCTGTAGTCTTTAGGGACTAATGCAGTCATCTGGAAGAACTATTCCCAAGACTGATTTCTGGCTGAGATATTAATTTCAATGTGTTTGCAACTATAAATACAGGAGCAACAGAAATTGCTGCTGAGAAAATTTAATCCAGAGACCAATTTAGTCTTATATCAGAAAGCCTTTTAATTGTGGTGTCATTATATCAAAATGTGAGTTGTTTTTCAAGTGATCTCAACTTTCAAGATTCAGCGTAGATTATATTTCTGAAAGGTGATGTTTGTAGTTGCAAAAAGAGCAAGACTGCTTTAATTATCTCAAAGTTTTGGAACTTAATCCCCTGAAATTTACTTTCACTGATAAAAGCAAACAATTGGAATATATTTTAGTGAAGGAAACCTGAGATCTGAATGTCATATTCTGTAATTGCTTGGATAATCAGCAATGTGAATATACACCCATTAAAAAATCCTTAGGCTGGTAATGTGTTTTCCTAATTTCTTGTTTGATATTGTTGACCATACTACATTCTCTGGTTTGTGAAGCAATTATGATATTCATCAAAGTTTATATAAATCTTTCCCTACTAGTGCTGCTTGATAAGATAAGAGAATTGTAAAACCAAAATCTAGACTAATTTAAAAAATAGAGATATTTAAAGCTAGGCTGAAAAACTATACCTTTCTGTTTTGGGAAATAGCCCAATGCTGAGGGAAGGCTCAATTCACCTCACAATTTGTTTTTGTTTGCGTTTTGAGATAGAAACATAATATTAATTGTGGGTGGCTGCTGCTGTTCACTTGAGATTGTCTCATAATTCATACTGGACACATCTGATCTTTCCAATATCATCTGAAAGCCAGCAAACTTGGGCTGCCAGAGGGGAAAGCCTCAGCTCTGTCAGGCAGAAAGTTCTGTTCTTCTTTGCACTCCTACTTCTCCTCTCCATTAAAATGATGTTGTAAGCCTCTAGTAAGTCATCCTAGACTCCATTACTTTTAGTGGTAATCAAGAATCGATTTTTTTCAGCATGTGTAGGTAAATATTTACATGCAGTTGGAAAAAAGAAAGTAAAAGACCAAAAGTAAATGAATGCAGGGGAAAATGAATCGCAAACCTGGAAGGAGATTAATCACTCAGGGGTAAACTCAAATCTTAGCTACCCAGGAATTACAGACAACTGCTGAACGTCTGAAGAAACTGGAAATACTGTCCAAATTGAGAAAAGGTGTTCTATAGTCCTTTGGGACAGCTGGCTACAGGGAGGCTCCCTTCTTCCCTGTTGCTTTACAAGGAGTTAAGCCAAGAAATGGTAGCTTCAGCAGCTTCCTAGACCATCTCTTAATTCTGTTTTTAAGGATTTGGCGGGATTCATCAGTGACTGTCTTGTGTTTCTTTTGATCTGCCACGACTTTCGTCTCTTTTCTTGCAGCGGCAGGCAGGCTGCATCTGCTTGGGTGTTTAGACAGGCTGCCTCAGGGTAAAATGGTGTGACTGGGAGCAAAGTGGACTCAGCTACTGTCTCCTCCCAATCATACTGTATATCTATGTTAGTCTTAGTTTTCACAGCAATAGTTGAGTCTCTGAATTAAACTCTTCATCGTCCGCTTTCTAAATATAATTTTGTCCATACATTTCAGTATGGCTGCTCTTGCCTTTCTGAGCAATTTCACAAGCAGTAGTTTATTTCCCAGGTTCTGGTCTTCTGTTGTGACCTTTTCCTTATCCTGGGCATCGTGGTGCATACCGTAAAAGCTTATGTGGGCAATCAGCTATTTATCATGGTCTCTGCCTGTATTTCTTGTGCAAGTGAATATCTTGCCATCCAGAAGTCTTCTGCTTGAAAATGTTCTCAAATTTCTAATAGCTAATTTTTGACTGAAATAATGAGCAGTGAAGAAATACCTTCCTAAAAGCTTGCTTCTAAATACTGTTATTGGGATGATCAAGAAAATTCTGAACACTGTGAATAATTTTCTTCTGAAAGAAGTCCATATAGTAAGCTTCTGAATATTAAGTCCACATTGAAGATAAAGGGCTACATGAGTCATCGTCAAATTTACAGCTATTTCAGGCAACCTGCAGTTTTGAAACTATCGCAGCCCTTGTGGCAGTGGTATTTTCTTTATCACACTATCATGCCAGTTATTGAAACTAGAATTTGAAGGCAAATATATAGAATGATTTTTAAATAACCATTTACAATTTTTACATATATTTTTCTCCTCACTTTCAAAATGCAGGTAATCATGAAGTAAGCTATAACAGCTCCCTCACTTTTTTTTGTAGCATGAATGTGTTACATTTTCTTTCTGAAAATGCATTTCTGTTTCTCAGAGAGAGAGTTTGTTGAGCTCATTTTGCAGATGTGCAAATCGTGGCCCTAACAAACCATGACAAGTCTTTCAGATTTAGGCTTTTTTTTTTTTTAATGGGTTTTAGTACATCTGTTCTGTCAGTCTAACTACTGAAAATGCAAATGTCATCTGTTTAAAATCCTTACAACATTTTCTGCTAAGAAATTGCTGGGTGTATTTGGTACTTATCCGTAATTTTATACCTCAGTCTCTAGACTCTTCTCTTTACTCTGTCTTTTGTCTGCAGTTGCAGTCTGAACTAATCACTTTACCAAATGTGTCTCTTTCGTGTGTGTTTGTTTTAAATGAATTGGGTGTTTGTAAAAAGTATCGAATTAGCACCAAAACTGAAAATGTGTGCATTTTTCACCAAACAGACACAGCACAAAAATAGATTCAAGTTTGTGTCTAGACATCACCCTAGTGATCAAGTGGTGTTGTCTTTGATGGACTACAAGCTCCTCTTACCACAGGATTAGTCGTCTTTAGCTATCATGAAATTTAAATTTGGGCTTCCATAATTAAGTTGCTAAATGTATAAGTTTTCCTGCCTTGCATTTGATTCACAAGGTCATGTAAAGAGGTGTAAGTAGGTGAGAGGTTTCAAAGGTGCTGAACACTTGCAGATCCATTAATTTCATTAATACATTTATATTTTGAATATTCAGTGTTTGACTACCTAAATTGAAAAAGCAAGTTTTTCTTTCGTAATGACTGGGAGGGAAACAAACATTAAGCATTCTGGAATAGCTCTTTTGTTTGTTTGTTTTTTTTTTTTTAACTGTAACATTACTCCAACCAAGCTGAATGTCGCTTTAGGGGGGCAGTCTTTCCATTTTGGCTTATACAGCACATTTTTCCCTTTTTCTCAGCAAATAGTACTGTACCTTATTTTCTAGCAAGAAAATACACTGAGGAGATTTCCTGGAGGGGCAATGGAAGGAGGGAAGGAAGGACGCTTACAAATATCTGCATCTTTTGAATCTTCATTGTTCTGCAGATTGTTGAATCACATTTCACTTTGTTCATGGAGAGATCTCTTACTGCCACAGTTCGCATTATTAGATCTGTTGCTACTTTACAAATTACTAGTCACTATTTCACAGCATAGTCTTTCATGCCAAGTCCATCAAGGATATTAGGGTTTTCTGGGCTGTAGGCTCTTAGTTATTCTGTTGCTTGTGTCAGGATGGTGGCTGCCAGAAGTGCGTGCTTTTTTCATACTTTTGATGGTCTCATGCCTTGGAAAGTGCAACTGTTAAACTTTCTGTAACAGCGCTGGTGGAAAATATCATTTGCTGGAAGGTGAACTAAAAGCCACATCTGAAGTTGAGGTAAATTTGTATTAGACTTGTGGTTGTTATTTGTAGAACTTTATTGTAGGCACGCCAGAAAAAAAACTTGCTAATAGTGGGTTAGCAGTAGGTCATCTGTGTAAACAACATGAATGTTTGTCAAGTTTACTTTACAGCCTTCACTTTCTTATATGTGTGTATAGATAAGGAAATTATTAAAGTGTCTGTGTGGCTGTGAAAACCAAGCCTCGTGTGTTAATTCTAGCTTAACAGAAGTCTTCTGAAAAGACACAGTATAGCAAACATTTTAATGACAGTGACCTCTAGAAGTTCAGGTTTAGAATCCTAAAGAGAAACAAAAAACATTTTCCTTGAAATAGTGCGATATTTTCCTACTGGGAGCACCATTTTTTGACTTTCTATACAGGGAGTTCTTTACTCAAAAGTGTGTACAAATAATGGTGTAACAGATTCTCTGAAGTTTGGAGGCTGTTTTCGTAAAACTGCTGTTACTTACATTTTTACTTAGGTACCCACAAGAAGAGTTTGGAGTAAAGCCTGTGCAGTATGTTTACACTAGATTCTGTACTTAATAACTGAAATGAATATAAAAGGCAAGTTTTTATTCCCAGAAGTTACTCTTTTTTAAAAGCAAATATTTGATGTTTCACTCTTATGCTCATCCTTGCTTACCTCTTCCTTCAAATTATTTCTTTCAACCAAATGAATTCTGTTTTAAATGAGGTTGTAAAATGCATGGGTTTAGGACTGTTCCGTAAGGAATATGATTACGAGTCAACTTGGAGGACTATACAACAAGTTGTAGTATGGTTATAACTAATTAGGGATAGTACAAAAATGAGAAATATACAACTGGCTTGAAAAACTCTCTTTGCTATGTGTGGTAAAATAATGATAAAAGGTCTTGTGGGTATCACTTTGACCATTCATAGTGCTCATTTTTCAGAAGCTGTCTTTGTTAAAGAGGATCATACCTTGTTTGAGCAGGAGTTTCATTGAGTTTCAATGCATGTACCCTTTGTAATAAAGGGGTATTTGTTTTCTGTATGTGCATATCCTACAGCCACAGTATGTTACCTGAATTGACAGTAAGAGTATGGCTCAATCCCTATTTTCCTGTGGCTTACCCTGTTACTGGTACATCTGTCAGACTGTTGTTCATCTGCTAATCACACTTAGCCTGAGGATGGACACATGCAAATACTGAAGTCCAAATAGAGTCATGCAATGTGATGTTAACATGAAGTAACTCTAAAGTAACAGACTACTTTGAAGATTAGGTGGCACTAAATGTAATTTCAACCTATTTATTTTTTGGGAAGGTACTGTTTGGGAAACTATGATTTCAAAATTTATGTATGCTTCATAATTTTTGATATGAAGCATCTACACCTTCTGGAGCAATTCAGTATGCAAGTTCTGCATACTGTCCTGTTCAAGCAGGATGCGCATGGTTGCTCCTGGTTTACCAAATTTGGTTCTAAATAATACACATAATTTTCTGGAGATAGAGAATCATGGTGGGGGTTAAGGGTGTCTGGCTCTCCTGCTACTGTTCCACTCCCTTAGATATGTGTAGAAACTGGAGGGTGAAGCCTGGGAACTCAAGTGCCCAGGATGAGCACAGTTTGCTGAGTGCAGGCTTAGTGGGCACGCAAGGCATTCGCAATCCAGATGCTTTGAGCCACAACACTGATGATCTGCTTTGGCTAACATTTAGAGGAGTAATTTTTGGAATTGTTGCTGGAGAGAGAAGATATGCCCCGTTATTAAAAGTAACAGTTATTTAGTCGTATTATTATACTTGTCATAGAAGCTGGCTTACTTTTTTTACTAAATATAACTAGTAAAGTTTTTTGGAGTGATACTTTCTGTATGTAGTTATGTTAGGCTTTTTTTTCTGAGCAGTCTTATCTGCAGTTTTCTTCTGCAAAATCCTAATGGGAGTCTTGTTAGATGATAGACTAGAAATTAGTAATGTGCATCCAATTCCCAGTTTAAGCGTAGCAAGATGGTATCTTTTTTTCTTTTTCCTTCTCCCCCTGAGGCCATGTGAATGTGGTTTTTTGGAAGTAATGATATAAAATCTGTAGTATGGTTAAAAGGAAGGAATTGTAAGCATCATGCAGAATTATAAATGGGTCTTCTTAAAACATTTAATATTTATGATTTTTAAATGCTTGGTTTTACTGAGATACTGTATTACTATATTAGATTTTAAAACAAAATAGCTGAAATAATTTATTTGGTTTTTCTCTATAAATACTGTCATTGTGTTTCAACATCTGGCCAAGAAATTAAAATGGAATTGGAGAGGGAGTCTAATTTGTTTTTAAAACAGTAATAACTAATTCATGTTTATTTGCTTAATAACAGATTGATTTGACATGTAATTGTCAGTTTTAATTTACTCCTAAGTTTTTAAGCATATCCAAACATACGTTAAGATACTTAAGTATTTATTGTGTTAGCATATTAGTTTACATACAAATCCAAGATACATCATGGGTACACCTTATATTGCTCAGAAGTGAAAATTCTGATGATGGTATTTAAATTTCAGATTTGATACATCCAAAAAAATTAAGTATTTGTTCTTTTACAAATGTACATTTTTGTGATTTTTGACAAAATACTAGGTAAGAAATTAATTTTGTAAGCCATATTATTTTGATGATATAGAAGAAAAAAAATCACAAAAGAGTTTTTGGTGAAGGTGGTAGCTGGCCAGCTGATAAGTGCTGGCTGAAGTTACATTTGTGTCATGCTTTTGGGCAAAATATGTTGGAAAGAATAATCAAAGAAATAAAAAATGCACTACTTCTGTAGCTGATCAGTACCTTTAATGATTATTTTCTTTAGCCCTAAAATGCTTAAATGAAGAAAACTAGGATGTAGAAATACACAAAAGTTCCATACAGACTCGCAGTCTTTCTGTACAGAGAGTTCTTTACTCGAAAATGTGTACAGATAATGGTGTAACAGATTCTCTGAAGTTTGGAGGCCATTTTTGTAAAACTGCTGTTACTTACATTTTTACTTAGTCAGGTACCCACAGGTAAAGCCTGTGTAGTATTTTTCCACAAGATTCTGTGCTTAATAACTGAAATGAATATAAAAGGCAAGTTTTTATTCCCAGAAGTTACTCTTTTTTAAAAGCAAATATTTGATGTTTCACTCTTATGCTCATCCTTGCTTACCTCTTCCTTCAAATTATTTCTTTCAACCAAATGAATTCTGTTTTAAATGAGGTTGTAAAATGCTTAAGTGAAGAAAACTAGGAAGTGGAAATACACAAAAGTTCCGTACAGACTTGCAGTCAGTGCTGGGGTAGTAACTTCTGGACATTACTAACCCCGACAGATTTGAATCAGTCTCCTTTATATTAAGTAAAAATACTGATCTCTCTGAAGTATTTACTCTCCATTGAAGGCTTTTTGTTGAGTTGAATTTCAGCATAAGCATTTGACAGCCTTCAACTTACTTGCAGAAGGAGTAAACACCACATCTGAGAAGTTAGTCATGTGGTTGATTGTAGCTCTACTGCTGAATCTGTGTGTTTGTGTGTGTGTCCTACGGTAACTACTCACACTTATTTTTTAGCCCTTCTGCTTAGTGAGAGAAGAGAGATCAACTGCCTGTCAGGGACTGACAGTTTCCAAGAGTCTGCAGAGAGACAGACGAAGGACTGTGGGTTCAGGTTTGAGCAATAGACTGGCATGATTGCTCTGCTACAGTGGGATGGCCGCTCCCACACTGTTGGCTTAAATTTTTGGGAGTACTTGACTCACATACTCAGTCCTAGAAATTGCTAAGGCAGCCAGCTGAACTCTGAACTGGGCTTACTGAGTGGCCAGCAAGCTATTTTTGTATCTATGTAGCACATTCCCTTGGACCTCCCCTGACTCTGTTAGACCATATACCTAGAGACACCGGTTATAACATTTAAAGGTCCAAACTTCTGTTTCATTTCACCTACGTCTGTTAGTTGTTGTGCATTCACATACTTTGGAAAGGAGGAAAATAGCACATGTGCTTTGCTTAGTTGTGTTAATTTCAGATTGTAGTTGCGTGATTGTTGACGTTGATCGTAAAATCTTAACAGCTGGGAAAAAACATAGCAGTAGAGATTCCTCTTTTTTAATGGTGTGATAGTGTAAAATGTTTATTGTTTCAAAACCAGAGCAAGCAAATAGTTTCTGTTACATATCCTTTTAATCTTTGCTTCCTTCTTGTTTTCTTACCTACTTGATATCTTCCTCTAAGTAGTTCTTGCAGTACTAGGCTGTAACCACTGCATAATGTAATGTATTTTACAGCTTGGAAGTTTTGCCACAGCATTGTAGCAGCTACTGGGGTCTGTGTGTGAATTTGAGTCTGATGCTGACTTTCATCGTAGTTTATTATGATCTTCTGTGATAATTGGAATAGATGTGAGAATAGTTGAGAGGCAAAGGAAAACTGGAATATAAATACACCAAAGTGGAAAATTTTTAATTTTTTTTTTGCAGCTGCATTTAGTAGGTACAGTAGATATGCCTTAATTTTGTGTGTGTCAGTGTATAAAATGTTGTGGGTGCAGTGATGCATTGTAATTTAAATGTTGTGGGAGATAAGTTTTCTTCAACCAATATAGTTATCAGCAAAAATATCTTTAAAATATTTTGTACGTGAAAACCTGTAGGGTAAGGAACTAACCTAAACTTTGTGCCTGATATTGTGTCTTGGGTGCATGCAATGTTATGGTTTCACTTAATTTTAGTTAAATATTAAACACTTGACTATGGTCACAAATTATGAATTTAAACACAGCAGTAAAATTGATGGTGCCTTAAGTTCTTCTAAGACTAAAAGAAGGGGAACATGTTTTGGAAATCCGATACTCAATGCAGAATCTCTTAGAACAGAACTTTAAAAGCTGGCTTGAACTGTTAAAGTATGTTTAAATCACTAAAATAGACATTACTGAAAATGTTTTTCTATATCTTTCAAGCATGAGGAAACGTTTTTAAGCCCAAATTTGCAGAGCACTGTTTTATAGTGCAGAGCACTATGTCAGCATCAACAACCTCATGTGATTGAAGGCAAATATCTTTGTTAGTCATTCCAATTTCTAATCAGTGTTGTTCACACATGCCATAGAAAAGGGAAAAAAATTTAAAATATTTGGCTTCTTAATTTTATTTATCTGCTTTCTTTATACATTTTAATATGTACCCATGCATGCAGATATGGTCTTCCCTTAGTTTTTATGTTAGGGCCTGCACGACTATATGCATGTACCTGGGAGACTGGTGAGAGTCAAGGTTTCTCTCTCACACAGCAGGAAGTAATTTTAACCTTGTATTCTCCCATGGGTGTATGCCTGCGATCCCTGGACAGTAAATATTAATTAGAAATTAGCAGGGAGCAATTATGCCTCCCCTGGGGGATCATTTTTAGCACAAATTTAAGATGAAAGAAAATGAGAAGCTGTGTTACTGCCACTTGTTTGGATTATTTCCTTACCTCCTTATCATAGCAAATGATCATCAAATACTTGTTAAACTCCTGAACAAAACTGTTATGAGATTTGTTGGCATTTTTTGAATGTTAACTAATTTGAAGCATTTTGCTGAAATTGAACTATTTTCATATCCTTTATAGGTGACATTGTATTCACCACTGAGCACATTATCATCTAAACAGAATAAAGGTTGAACTTTACTATTTAATTTTCTGCATTTTTTTCTGTCCTAATAACAGCACAGTTTTAAGTGTGAATACAAACTAATTTAGAAATAGGATTCTTCGTACATTCAGTATGTATCTAATTGAGCCCCGTTGTTACTAAAAATAGTAACAGGTCATTTGTAAAAGCTACCCACCAGTGTTCTATCAACTCTTGTGCATTAGATTTAGTTTTTAACTTGAAGCGGGGTGACTATATATCAATGATAAGACATTAAAAAAATAGGGGCTACAGGCATAAAAACAATTCACACAAATTGAAACAGTTCCCAAACTATGCATTCACAATAAAAATAAGAAATACAGGTATATGGAAAATGTAACTTGTAGTGAAGAGAAGTTTACATGTGTGGCTTATATCAAAATCCAGTGGACAGTGTAAACAAAAGCTATAATGAATGATGTAATTTTACCATTAGGAATGGAATTTTTGTACATTTGCCTTTCCAGATCACTCTAAATTAGTTATAGTGTATGTCCTTTCTGCACAAGAGAAGTCCTTATTGCCATTTATCAGAACCTACTTCGCACTTCAGAGTATTTCAGAGTGCTGTACAAAGAGAATGTCTGAGTTGTCTGGTTTTTGTCTTCAAAAATGTTTCAATTTCAGGCATGATTCTGTTAAGATTTATGTTCCTGATTGGTTTATGTCTTAAGTATTCTATGGAGTTATGTGGTAATAAGTCATAACATGATTTTTTGCTGTTGGCTACCTAAGATTACTTAGTCATGCTTTCTACAGAATGCAAAATTATTTGAGGTATTTTGAGGGCTTTTATCATTATGAGAGTAGTGGAAGCTGAAATCTGTCTTTTAACATATGTTTTCAGAAAATACAGCTTTTACTTGACAGTATTAAATTGAAGTGTGGTAATTATCACATTGAGATATCTTTTCATGTTTTCGTTAATAATACATATAAACATTTTTTCCCAAGGAAAATGTTCAGCCAGCTTTATAGAACAAAAAATTGTTTTATTGATTGAACGATGCATTCAAACTATGATTATGTTTATGCAGCAATAGTGGCTGAAGATCTTCTTACTCTTTTTTGTAATGCAGCATCTGTAGGGGATCTGCTTCAAGCCTTCTATCCCTTGCATAGAGTTTGCAGAGAAATTATTTGTGCTTTCGATTTCTCTTGATTTCTGGTTAAGTTTGAGCATCCGGCTTTCAGTTGTTAACTCTGTCACAAAGATTTGTTTCACATTCACTTTAAATCCTTTTCTAATACTTTTGATGAATTCTTTTTATTAATTTACCGTTTCACCTTTGAAGTTCTAGCCTGAGGTTTGTCCTCTGGCACGATGGATGTTTTTACCTTGAAACAAGAATGTAATTTTTCACCTGGTATAGATTTCACTTTTCCTGTTTGCCTCAAAACGTTTTTTTCGTTTTCTGGAGGACGTTCTGTTATAAATAAGTAAACTGTCTTTACTTTCTGCAAGACAAACATATTGCATCTAAATATCCTATCTATCTGATGACTGAGCCCGAAGCCAGAAATTCACAATATCATCTTCAGAGTATTTACTTCCTAAATTCAGTGTATTTTTTTTTATCAAGGAAATCAGTCACCGTCCAAGTTCTCAATTACTCCAGTAGCACCTACATTGACGCCGCAGAAGTTCAAACTTGAGAGCTTTGATGAGGCACAAGCCTAATGTGCAAGAGTTTGTGTTCTCTTTATGCAGCTTTCTACCAAGTTCCTGAGACTTGAAGGAAGGCCCAAAGAAATGTTTTCACATTCATATTTTCTTTGCAAGTATGATGATTACTCATGGCCAGTGGCCATGCTGACATCCCATTGTTGGGCGCTACAGGCTGCCATAGGTAATGCAGAATTACCTTTTTCACCAAAACAAGTTTGATCTGGAATTATTAGCCATGATTCTGATTTTAAAATCTTGCACCTTTCTATCCACCTGTCCACAAAGAGAATGTATTTTAGGCCTTTCAGTACTTGTTGGAAGTTCACTGCCATCCTTGTCTGAGAAGACAGCTTACTCTTTAAGTGGAAGGAAAAAGAAGATCTGGGTTCTAACGGTCGATTCTCCTTTTGTTCTTTTCTGCTAAGGCAAAATTCTACAAAACCTGTAGTGAGATGCTTAACTACTCTGTCTTCTACTCAGTGGTAAACCCAGCCTACTGAAATCCCTGGAATTTCAGTACTGGCACTGAAACTGGGGGAAGGAGGTGTTGTGAGTTACGAAGGCTTCCAATGGATCACACAGGATGAAACATTTTCTATAATGGACTCAAAAGTTACATCAATAAATAATTTCTAAAGATAGTCAGATTTTTTCTACCTACTTAAAACATTTCTGTATCTCTGACCCACAAGAACTAAACACTTTCAGAATGCTGGTACATAGATGCAGCTTTGCATGAGTTGCTCGATATTCTCTACATAATAAATGAACTGAAATTGTCTTTAAATACAGCTTGTTTCATCCTCAATCATCCTAATTTGCCACTTTAAACCTCCTTTTACCCCATATCTTCTGGTTTCCTCAAAGTGGGAAAGCCAGTGTACATTGTGGTCTGAGGACACCACTGATACCCTTTTAGAATTGTTTTTAGAGGTTTGAAATTCTGTTCCATCTCTTGTATAACATTTCATGATATTGTTTTTTCAACTTTTACCAACTCTGGGGATTTCCTTTATTTTATCATTTTCTTCAACTGCATAGCAGAGTGAGCCCATTCCACCATTTGGAAGGGAAGCCATAATATTTTGTTCAAAATTTATGTTTTATTAACTGATACACATAAATTAATATTTTCTTGTTACGAGCTGATCCTGTGTATTTAAGGAAGTTTTCTATATTCTGAACTCACCTGCTGTTTGGGTGTACCTGAGAACAAAACAGATAATTTTCACAGTCATGCTGCTACCTTCCAGTTAGCTGACTGAACTGTGGTTACTCAAAAAGATTTAAATTGTTTCTGCTGAGGTTTCTTCAAATTCAGGTTGCTATCAGAGCTTATCATGAATGAGATAAGACGGTGATCTACAGACAGTATTTGTTGTGTGCCGTGACTCTGGTGATGCCCATTAACTTTACAGTCATGCCCAGCTTTTTCTGTATATCATTCGACTTAAGTTTTTACACAAATGAATAATTCTATATATACACTCACTTTGGAAAATTTGCTTCATAATTTCTTTAAACTAATTCTTGCAAGGAAAAGTCTCTGTTTCCTGGTGATCCAAGTTACATTGCATTGTGTTAACTGGGAACATAATTTACATTATCTTATCACTTTTTCATTAGTAAAGCACACTGGATTTCTCTTAAGTTAAACTCATGGGTTTTGACTTAATGAGGAAGTAGCGTTGCTTGCGAGTCTGAAATGTTACCTCTGAAAATCTTATTCGGAGGCTATAGAGGGTTGTGTTTCGAGCACATCACAGTGCTCGTGTCACACTTTGTTCTGAAGTTTTAAGACCATATTGTCACTTCTGTCAGTGCAGCACGGAGTAAAACTGAAAAACTTTGAAGTTACATGATAGGAGCGTTGAATCTTTATGGGGTGGGGAAGGTGTATATGTGGGATTTTGAGCTAAATACTACACTTCCTTTTGCAACTGCGAAATTTATTATTATTATTCAAATTTGCTTTTTATGCTGCTCACAGAAACCGAAGTTCCTTATGCAACCTTTCTCCGTATGGTCATGTACAAATATTGTTCCTGAAGGAAAAAAAAATGTTAGAGCAGTGATCGTAAAAGCTTTTGACCTACCAGATCTTCCTTTTATAAAGCCATAAATCTCAAGCCTATCCAGAAACATTGTCCAATCTCTATCCTCTATGCATCTGTTAGTCCTGAGAGCTATCCAGGGCACTGGTATTAGGTCTGCAATTATGAACATCTCTGAATAAGGATGCAGAATTATAGCTATTGTAACATAGCTATCCAAAGTGCTCTTCTGTTTTGGTATTTTTCTATTCTGTTCTTAATTTGAAAATCTATCCTCTTAAATATCAAATCAACTTTATACACCATTAGTCTGTACTTCCCTATTCAGACATTCAAAGCCTGTTGTTTTCATAGGTAGTAATGTCCTACACTTGTAAGCAGAAAACATCTCTGAAAATTAGACTGTTTGCATTTCATGAGAGATACTGCCTCTGAAAAAGTGAGATTTAGGAATGTAGGGCTATGTACAGCAATAACTGTCTGGTGTAAAACTGCAGCGCTTTTTAGTTACAGTAAGAGTTACATGAATTGTGTTTTAAATGCCTCTGGCTAGCGTTCAGGAAAACTGCTTACAGCTGCTAAAACCTTGCCCCAGCCAACCTGCCTGCCTTTCTTTCTCTCTCAAATCTGTGGTTCTGATATTTAATTATAACAACAGTTTTTGTAAGTACTGTGGGATTGTGCAGCCTGGAGAAGAGAAGGCTCTGGGGAGACCTTATAGTGGCCTTTCAGTATCTGAAGGGGGCCTACAGGAGAGATGGGGAGGGCCTTTCTACCAGGGCACGGAGTGATAGGACGAGGGGTAATGGTTTTAAACTGAAAGAGGGCAGATTTAGATTAGGTGTTAGGAAGAAATGCTTTACTGTGAGGGTGTTGAGGCACTGGAACAGGACGCCCAAAGAAGTCGTGGATGCCCCATCCCTGGAGGTGTTCAAGGCCAGGCTGGATGGGGCTTTGAGCAACCTGGTCTGGTGGGAGGTGTCCCTGCCCAGGGCAGGGGAGTTGGAACTCAGTAATCTTTTAGGTTGCTTCTAACCTAAACCATTCAGTGATTCCATGGTAAGCATGTAGCTTATAAACTGCTGTGTTTTTGGATGATCACCTGATGTGATACAAGTTGTATTTCATTAGGTACTTTGAAAACTAAATGGAGATTATGTTAAATTTAGTGCACTTCATGCATGTGTTGCTAACTGCTGTTTTCTTCACAACCTCAATCCTTCCCATGTTTTGCAATTGGAAAAATTTTCATGTATGATTTCTCACAAAAGAATAGGACAAAAAAATCCAGCCAAATTGTTTGTATAGCTTGTGATGTGAGATAATTATGTCTTTTTTAAATCTGTCAGCTGTTTTGGAGTAACTCTTTTCAGCTGAGCATCTTTTTCTCAAAATCTGCTTTGCTTTAATGTCTGTCTTGCCAGGAGCCATTCTCTTCTCTTTCTCTCTGCTGCAAAAGTTCTTAGTATAAATGATCTTGAACGAAAGCCTTGGAATAAAACATCTGACAATTTTAGTTCTTAATTTTCTTCCTTGATCCATTCTTGGTTCTGCTTCAGATGGAGATGTTAAATTCTCTGTTAAAGTCTTCCAACTTGTCATACTCCTACTCCTTTGACAACTTCTTCTGTTCCCCCCCCTGCTGCACATTGCTGACTTTGGCCTGTCTTTGAAATGTGCTTGGACTTCTTTTTATTGCTAGTTCTAGCTTACTTATTTTCTAAAACTTCACCTAGCCAGTGTGTTTCTGCAAAAAGTTATTCCCTTCCATCAGATACATACCCTAAGGGGAAATTATTTAATAAGGAGAGGACTATTGCTCCCCAACTATTTAATATCCAGCTGAAGTAGCTGCACAGTCCTTGACTTTTTCAGATACAGTCTCTGCTCAGCTTTATTTTTCAGGTGACATATTCATCGATCGATCTCTTTTAATGACAGTTCTGGTTTTTCTGAATTTCTATTTGGTAATAGCTCAGAAAGAGGCAGAGGTTGATATCAATTTGAAGACGTAGAAATGCTCATAATTCCAGGCTTCTCATATGAAGCAGGTAAAGTCAGGATAGCGTTTGTGTCTCTGTGGAGGAGAGAAATTGTTTTCTCCATCTTTTATTTGACAGTTGCTTTTTTCCCATAGCAGAGGAAAGCAGTAGTATGAGTCCGATTTCCCTGAATTTTAACATTGTTGTATTATCAAGGGATTTTTACCAGTTTACTCTGCTCTCAAAGTAAATTTCAGAACATGGCTGTCTTAAAGGTAGTGTATTGTAGTGATTTTGGAGTGTAACATTTCTCTAGGTGTGGAATGTTTACCAATGCTGTACTTGCATTTTCTTACAAATAAACAGCTGTCATTGGTGTTTCTCTCCTGTCCCTTACCTCCTGTAAGGTCCATTACCTTTATCTACCTGCTTACTAGTAAACAAAGGAATCCAAGCCCAAAAGAAAAATGAGAAAAGCAGACCATTTATTTACATTCAAGAAGTACTTTAAGAGATTTTTGTCTCATTGTATCTGCATTGTTAAATGCTGTCAACAACCCTCTCAAAAAGGGTATGTTACACTGGGAAATGTTACTGTGAAGAATGAGAGAGATTATCAGAGGTATGACAGATCTGTCACACAAAGGAAATTAAGGAATCTTCAGTCTGGAAAAGTGCTAATTGAGAGGGACTAGAACAGAGGTCAGTGAAATCATGATGAGTACTGAGAAGGTGAACAGAGTTGTTACTGATCTCTCCCAGTCTAACAATCAGGGGACATCAAATGGAATTAGCAAATGGCAAGCTCAGGAAAGAGCTCTGGAGTTTCTTTTTCTTTCAAGTGGTTATGATATGCAGGGGTTTAGATTCAAGAGGAAACTGGACAAGTTAATGGAGGACAAGTCCATCACAGGCTACTGGTTACAAAAACACCCTCTGACAAAATCTATTTGTTGGAAGGAGGAAGGGATCCTGGGGGACTCTACATCTTAAACGCTTCCCTGGGCTTCTGATACTGCCCATTGCTAGCAGTAGACTACTGGGCTTAAGTGGACCTTTGGTCTGATCTCTCTTATCTTCAAAGTCCTTGACAAATTATGGGACTGTAGATTATAAAGATGGGGGAAAACAAGTTCAGAAAGATTTTGTACTTTTTTTTTTTAATTAGCATTTGTTAAAGGAGCACTGCTTGCAATTTTTTCATTTGGTTTCATCACGCCAAAAAGGCATGTTAATCGTTTTGTTTCATATGCCTGATTTCTATGTCAGAGTAAAGAGCTAAATGACTGTCACTAAAACAGACTTGGATGGGTCCTCAGAGCCCAAGACATTTAATATTGGTGATAAGCATTGTGTCAGACCAAGAAAAAGTGTATAATATTCTTTGTTACTCATGGCTGAGATCCTATTATTTCTGACCATGCCTGACAGCTCTAATGTTAAACAGTGAAGGGTCATAGAAAATTAGTGTAATTTCAATGGCTGCTTTAGTGCAGCAAACATTAAGTCAGTTCCCAAGAACAGTTCCCTGGTGCAACCCTTAATAAATTCAAACTTTATTTTTAGTGATGACCTTTAGTAATGTGAGCCTTGATCCATTGAGATGGTGTTCACTTTTGATGCATCTCCAAATCCCTTTTTTATGCATTTTAAATCAACACACGCTTATTCTGAATTTATGCATGTGGATAGACAGAGAGATGTAATTTAAACACATCTGTTCAAATATGCATTTCAGATCAACTTGGTGCCGGTTCTCATAATACGGCTGAGTTTTTGACGGGTATTATATCCCTAAAGTACACAGCAGATGGTATTTATTAGAGATTGAATGGAAATGAAGTTAAAGGATGTTGAGCTTTTTGTCTTGAGTCACTCATTTTTTAATCATAAAACAATAATGATCTGAAGTTCTAAATCTGTAAAGAAGTTCTGTAAAATGTTTCATTTTTATGGGAAGAGTAGAACACCTTTTATTTGAATAAAGTTAGTCTGAGCCTTAGCTGTTTGTTCTTTTAAGAAAATTGATAATGGGAAGTATTATAATGTTTCTTATAGAACATTTGGGTTGCGTTTAGTAAGAAGTCTAGCAAGCTTCACTGTAATTGTTTAAAGACAGTAAAACTGTTTGTACTCTTTCATCCTTAGGCAGTGAGCTATGCTTAATTATGAAATACCCTTTTTATCTAGGGCACTATTCCCCAACAACAAGGACAGACCTAGTCCCTACTGGCATGAAGTCCTCCATACCTATACCTTCTCCAGTTCTGGAAATCAGGTCTCCTAGTTGCCCCCAGGTGTCATTCAGCCTGGTTTCTGAAAGAGCTCTTTTGGGGGCGGGAGGTGAGCTTGGGAAAGAACAGCCATAAAAAATACCCATTCTCACTCTCAGTTAAATTCTGAGAGGTGTTAGATTGTGCATCTTGATCACAGCTACTGTTCTACAGCCTTTGTAAGGTGACTTGCATCGAAACCGCTAATGATTCCGAAGTTCAAAACCAACCTCTTAAGCTGCACGTACAAATCAGTTGGAAATTGCTGCAGATCACAAAGATCAGGTGTAACATGTTCCTTGTGGGAATCATCACCATGAGCAGCCTTCAGTGCTCTGGAAGGTGTGGAATGCAAAAAGCAGAATGCACGCGGAGACTCTGTAGCTGAGAGTCTGGGCTTAATACATAGTTTCTGCTGCCCTTGAAATCTGAAGTGTTTCACTATGAATCGCCTCCAGATTAAATAGTAGGATTTATGCTTTTGTCAGTTATTCTCCCATGTCTGTATGTGCATACACTCTTTTTTCAGGGAAATCTGCAAGGATACTCTGAAGAAATACTCCGGGGATTTCTCTGTGGTCATGTCTGGGTTTTGTTTGTCTGTTTTGTTACTGTATTTTAAAAAAAAAACCAAAACAACTTAATACAGCAGGACAATTTCTTTGTCTGGTTTATTGTGTCTTAGGCATCAGTTTCAGAGAAATAGATTCCAAGCTGTGAAAACAATTTATAAAAAAAAAAAAGTCTTAAAAATATGCGTTTTACACACATAAACAAAATATGAGTTACATAAACATCTGCTAGTATCCAGTGTTTCAATAGTTGAGTGAAAGTAAACAAGTGAGTTGACGTATAAATGAAGCCATTGTAGACTTTTACAAACAATAACAACATAAAGTTATCTTCGCTTTGAAGCAGGCAAACTGTGAGGTGAAGGAGAACTGATTTGTGAGACATCCTGGAGTTGTGTTAGGCAGTAATAGAGAACATTTTAAAATATTTGAAGTAATATAATTGCTTTGTAGTGGGAGCACGTACACGAATAAAAGATGTTAGTGTGTGTCCTGCCAGGGTGCTATTGTATTTAATAGAAATATATACACTGTAAGCAGGTCTAAATTTGCTAGAAGTAATCAAAACAGAAGGCCTGAATAACTAAAATGCAGCACAGCTTAAAAATAATTAAGTTTAAGCACGATAGTTTATTAAATAAACTTTTGTCTTCACTGAATATAAGCAGCTTGCTTTCTTGGAGAGTGAGGCCACACTTTCACCCGTTTCTCTCAGTTTGTGATTGTATCTGACACTATTGAATGTAGTACACATTTAGCTTTTTTCCAATACAGTTTATTACACATTTAATAGAAATTCAATCTAGACGCAGTAAATTCATCTTTTCAATTGGCTCAATTTGATGGACAGTTTGATAGAAGCAAACATAAGGTCCCTCAGACTTAAAGCTTGAAGTCAAATATATTAATTCCAACTGTAGAAGAGTGAAAATGAATACTACTTTTATATTATTTATATTTATTTTATTTTGGTCTGATTCCCTGGCCATGTTCACTCCAATATCTTACCCTCTCCCTGTTCTTTTAGATTGTATTGCAGTCTGTGAAATGTCTGTCCTGTCTTAGCATTTATACTTTCACTCCTAAATTTTATAATAGTATTTTAAATATCTTTAATGAGGAGTCACGATTGGATCTTCCTTACTTTTCCTGCATTTAGATGCAAAATCTCCCACTATTTGCTGTGATAATTTTAATGATGTCATTATGTGTCTAGAGCAACTAAACGCTGGAAAAGGAAATGGCAGCATTAAATAGAATTTCATATCAGAATGAATAACATAAGTTCTGTGGTGAACTTGATAGTACTGCTTGTTTTCTTACATCAGTTTCTTAAGTATTAATGTTCATGATATATATAGTTGCATTTGGATAAACAGTCAAACCAAATGATAGTTTATGTCTAGCTGTAAGGCTCGGTCTGTTATCATTTAAAAGGCTTCACACAGAAATGTTAATGAAATGTCTGTTGTCATTGAACCGAGGTACTTTCCAGTTTCACTCCATGTGTAAGTCAGTTGAGCAATTGATATGGGGGCTAAAAGAGCTCTTTTTTCTGCCACAGCGGTTTTGAACTTGTACATCCTGGACTACTTCTAAATGCATCTGGAAAGGATTACTAAGAAAAACATTGTCAGTAGATATCCATTTATTAGAAGTCTGTACATCCATTGCATAATTTAAGGTAAATCATAAACTGAAAAAGATGGAAAAAATCCTGCGTCAGAACTTATGTTCAGGTTTACTCCCCTAACTCCAGACACTTAAATTAGGAGTATATTGTACTGTGCTCTGTTTATAGTCCATGGAGAGAGACAGAGAAGTGCAGGAGGGTTGCAGATCAGAAGTAGCCTGAATCTCTTTCTGAAAGTGTGGGGATCTTCCCGTGGCTTCATCCACAGGTTCATCTCCATATAGTCAAGAGAGGCAGGCTGAGGGTTCGTGTTGTTACCAGCCTTTGAAAAGAGGCAGTGGTTCCAGCTGAGCGCTCTGTTTCTCTTGTGCTAGCTCCAGCTCGTGTGACTCCCCAGTGAGCAATTCAAGTTTAAGTCAGAAATCCCACAAGACCGGGCTTTGTAAAGAAAAAAGAAAGAGGCAGGGGGAGGAAAGGGCTTCTGGAGGACTGTGTGTGGTCATGGGGAAAATGTGAACGTGTCCTTCAGCTCCAGCACAAAATGGCATGTTGAGATGCCTGTTAAGTTCTGGAAATACACTTGAAAGACCAACTCTTAGATGGCTTCAAATTATTTAATCCATTAACTTAATTTCATTTGCAGGTTCCCTAAACAGGCATATACTGCAGAAAGGTTCTAAAATGTAAAATAATATGCGAGGCTGAAATAACATTTCAGAGAACACTGGTTTCATTTTCATAAGCATTCCACCTTTTTTTTTTTTTTTCCTAACATATTTTCAATGCAAATGCCTCATTTACAAAACCAGCAGTTGCTAGGTCATCGCATTTTTTGTTTTGACCTTAATTACTCTAGATTTCCCAGGCAGTTCTTGTACCCTTCTGTAAGAACATATAGTGTTCTAAATTTATTCATATAGCTATTTATTCTAATCCAGTATTTTGTTATACTAGGAGGTCTGGAGGTGGAGGATCTTGGTTAAGAGTGAGTTGGTAGCTTGAAGTCATTGCTGAATTTAAATGTTAATTGCTAAAAGGGAGGTGGGAAGAATATGTGATCATGCAAACGAATTTCAGATGGTCACATGAGTGGGTGAAGGGGGTGATGAATTGCATTTTAGCTCCCTTACATAATTTCTTCCTTGAGCATGGATTTGGTTTGTAATGGTTATTGCTAGAGGAAATGTTTGCTGTAACTAAAGCTGCATGAAATGACCCATGTAACACCTGAATCCTAGCAAGTTTCACACTTTTGCAGATGGGGTTTTTTTGGACATCTTGCTCCATGAAAATATGGGGTGGTTCTCACTATTTTTTTTTATTATTTTTTTTTTTTTGGCAGCTTGATGCTTTTATCTCTTTCTTAACCAGGGATTTTGCATTTCGCTCCCAACTTACCATCCATCAAGAGTTCTCTAGCTTCCCTCTGTTGTTGAACTGCTCTATGGTAACTGTCGCTGTAGTATCTGCTATACTTTCCTGTTACTGCTGGTCTAACACTGGTGACTTCATCCCCTGGGCAGAAAAGAGCAGGAAACTTGTCAGTGTGAGGCTATGACTGCACTGCCTGCGGGTTAGCGATATGCAACAGAGATACTTGAGCAAACAGAGCTCCCAGAACTACCTGGCTGTAGTAGCACAGATCTCATCTCAGAGCAATTTATTCTTCTGGGCTTGTTTAGAACCAGTTTAGTTACCTGTGAGCTGAGAGGAGGCAGTTCTCAGGACAGCAGTTACCCACAGCACGTTCTTTACGTACCCGCTACTTCACTTCCAGGCATCAGCCACTCCTTTGGGAGGTAGGACCCTTTTTTCTCTGACCCGAGAGGCTGAACTTGGTTCCTCTTCAGGTAGAGGATAAGATGTTGTATTTCTTCTGTGTCCTTTCGAATACATTTGTTCCTCCTTTCTGTGAGCTTTTGGATATCTTTGGATATCTCAGAACTGCCCAAGATGATGGTGATTATATTGCTGGTGTGGTGCAGGATGACAAAGCATAAATCAGCTTGAGTAGATGGAAGGGATTTGTCTATTTTGAGGTACATAAAGGAGAGAATGCTGAAGAACCCTAAGAAGTAGGGATGTATTATCTTATACATGGCATTGATTATTCCTCAAATTAATCTTTTTCTGAAATTCCATATTTTTATTGTAAAATGTTCCAATTGAGAGTAGACTTGGGACTCTTTTTTCGTTGTTTCTGGAGTAGAGTGAATAGAGGCGATAGTATGTCTTCAGAGAAGAAGTCTTGCAAGATTTATGATGGCCAGATAAAATGATTGCACGTAGATTGTCTAGGCGTTTGTCAGGATTATGAGGGCTTAAAACGGCTTGCAAAGATTAAGTCATTTTATACTCAGAAGTATTGAAACAGACTGACTATCTCCATTAGCTAGGCTTTAAGAAGCACCCAGACTTCAGTATGTTTAAAGCAACTTTCTACTTTTTAAAAATCGTTTTATCTTTCATAAGGACCACTGTGTTTGCTTGGTTCACTGAACAATGTGTTGTGGAGCTTCTCTACTGACTCTAGAATACATTTGCTGCAGTTGAATTTTTAGACTTACTGTAAATGCATTTATGTAATAAATGTTACAAAATCCTTACTGCAAATGTTCAGCAGTTTTTTCTTTGTTTACTTCAGAATAGATAAACTCCATTTCATTTCAGAAAACAACTTAATGTTGGCTGATGCACAAGAAATTGGTTCTTGTGTAGTTTTGCATCGCATTTAATAGCTGGGACAATTTTTTAAACATCATCTGAATCTATGCAATAAGGAATTTTGTGCTGCTTTCTTTGTCAGAGCAAAGGGCGCTTTTCAAGTGTATATATGTTTTTTATTTTTCTACAATTATATCTTTTTTCCCTCTTTTTTCATTAAGAAATTGTTTTGCATGTGGAACTAATAGTACTTATTTGTGTTCGTCAATGCTTTGAGAAAAGCTAAGAGCTTGATTTTTGTCAGCAACTGGATTTCATTCTGAGTGAAATCTCATGCTTTTCTCCCCTTTTGAAACTACGTTTTAAACAATATAATCAACAGTAGTATAAAAATGCACAATGCAATGTCATATTTTAGGCAGTCATACTGGATTGAACCATAATTAGTTGCTGTTGCTGAATACGCTGTGGTCCTTATTCTCTTTTCATATCCTAGCTTTTCTTTGTGTGTAATAATTCCATCTAGGAAGAAATCTAATTACTAAGATAATTAACACCTTATCACCAAATGGAGTTCAGACATTTGTTGAGTTGATGAATTTTTAAAATATGTAATTTCCTTTTAACTGAATGACAACTGGTGTTATGGAGAAAAAGAGCATATTGTATTGTATCTAGCTTGATTGGACCATATAATTCATGTTGCTATAGAAACAACCAAACCTTTATAAAGGATGGTATTGCTACTACCATTGGTAATAAATTCTTTGACTGTTGCCAATAGTGTCATTAAAATGGTTAAAATAACTTCATTAAAATGGTTTTCTCAAATGTAATGAATGTTCTGTTCACGTTCTGAGAAATGGCAGCTGATGTTATGTGTTATGTGATACTGATTTATAAAGTAATGTACTTTTTCTTCCATAAGCTTACTATTACTGCACAAGATATTTGCGATGTGAACAAAATCATGTTGCAGAACACAGTGCTCCTCTGTTCCCTTAGTTATTAAAGCTAACAAATTTTATTGTTACTTGATATCAAGCAGAACTTCATATCTTGCAGTTTGCCAGCCTTAAGAAAGCAACAGTAATTGAGGTTGTTCAGCCAGCAGCTCTGGGGATTTTTGCTGTTTGCAATATTCAGCCTGTGTTTTCCACTTATGATTATTGGGCTAAGTCCTTGAAAATGTTCATTTTTATACTGGTTTTGATTTGACATTCAAATGCCATGTTTTAACTTCATCGCAAATGGTGGAGTCTGAATTCATGAACTCAGAAAGGAATTGAAAGAATTTGGTTTCTTTTGTGGAGATTTTTCATAAGGAAAAGGTGAAAGAAGATTCTAATAATATAATGTCTAATAAATTCCTGTGCAGCTAACTATTTATGCAGGCACACGTAAAAAGGAGGCCAAGACATTTGCTTTAATATAAGCTCATTGCCAATACTTATATAAAAAATTGATTTCTTCTAAGTTTTTTAAAAAAAAAAAGTCACAAAATATTTTTACTACCGTATACTGTTTGTATGAAGGCCGCTGTGGTGAATATAAGCTATGCATACTTTAATATTGCACCTAATCAAATTACTAAGAACAATATTCTCTGCTTCCCCATTCTTGGGTCTTTTGCCGACAGATTCTCCTGTTCCAGTAGAGCTCGTTGTTGCAGGAAGTTTTTCTTTCAGCTATTCAAACTTCAAGTTTCTTCACCCACTGTAACCACATTATTTTTTTCTGTGGTGATCTACTGTCTAATAAGAAATTATAGTTCTCTTTGGCTATTCAAGTGCTTTATAAATGTCATTTGAATTACATGTGTTTATACTTACAGTTCTGCTGTCTCTTTTCCTGATGAAAGGAAGAGAAGCCTTTGAGCCATTTCTTTAGGTTGGAGACAGTCTTGGAGACCCATTCTTAAGCTCAGCTGTGAGCTTTGCTTGTGGCAGTGGTCTTTATGACATTCACCCCTAAAAGAATCCGTCTCAGCTGTTCCCTTGTCTGTAGCCTACTTAAGAACTGTAGAATTATTTAGGTTGGAAGGGACCTCTGGAGGATGTCTCAGCTGTTCCCCCTACTTGAAACGGGGCCAGCTTTAAGTCAGATACCACCAATATCTTTATAGGGTTCTTACTTTTCCTCATAAATCATAGTTTCTCCAGTTCATCATTGTTACCGATAGCATGGAATCAACTCTATGTTGTAGACACGGTTTCATCTGTGTCAGCAGGGAGCACCGAGCACTTCTGAGCACACTATGTTTCTGCCTCTGCAGAAGAGGTTTATCATTATTCCCACTTTACACAAGCAGGCTGAACACAAAACAGTACTGTGGTTTCCCAGTTTCTCATAGGGCAGTGGCCATCCAGCTGGCTAGTGTCAGATTTGGAAAACTGAGCTGATATCTCCTGGGTCCCACAGAGTGCTCTGTAAATACCATGCAGTAATCTCTTGGTTGTAGGACTCATATTTCTGGGCCATGTCACAGAATGACAAAAGGGTTGAGGTTGGAAGGGGTCTCTGGAGGTCATTTTGTCCAAATCCCCCTGCTCAAGCAGAGCCACCTAGAGCCAATTGCCCAGGACCACTTTTGAATATCTCCAAGAAGAGAGACTCCACAACCTCCCTGGGCAACATAAGTCAATGTTCAATCACCCTCGGTAAAGAAGTGTTTCCTGATGAGGAACAGACCACCTGAGTCCCCATGCCCTTGACTATTGTCCCCCAGAGCTCTGTAGTCACTTTTAATGTCCAGATTTCCACTCACAGTATCATTTGTGCCCACATAAAATAACAGCAGGGAGTAGTAGTCATGGGGCCAGATAAGCCCCACAACATCCTGGATTCTGGCCTCTGGCGGGCAGCAAACCTCTCTAGATGGTTGGTCACATTGACAGATGGGTGCCTGTGTCTCCCACAGCAGGGAGTCACCCCATTATGATGGCTCACCACATCTTCCTGGTAATCTTGTGTGGTTTAGGGATTCGGTGCACCAGATACTTTGCTTGCTGGCACATCTGGCTTCTCTTTAACTTTGAGGGTGGTGAACCTATTTTTCAGTTGTAAGTCCTTAGGTGGGGCAAGATCTTTCTTCTTGGTGTCATAACTCACCAGCTCCCGTCATTCCTCTTCTCCAGATGTTTTGCTTCACTTGGTAGTGGGGGTTGACACTACCTACTTCTCTATTACAAAGGGGGGCTGAAGGTCTTCAAGCTGTTCAGTTGCAGAGAAGATCCTGTCTTATCTCCCTTTCATTTTCTCTGATGCTGCCTGGCCTGCTCACTTCCTCCCGTAACTCCTCCACTTGGAGGCACAGCTCCTCCAAGACACCACAGCTAAAGCAGGAGGACAGAGGGCCATCTCTCCTGGCATCAGAGAGAGCCCCTAGGGACTCCCTGCAGCCTGGGACTTGGAGGGCTGCCTCCACCATCTGAACCTCAGTCTGGGTGCAAGCCTCAACCCTAGCAGGGACTGCTACTCCAACATCTACTGGGGAAAATGCTCAGTGACGTGGTACCACCCTGTCTAAGACCTACTGTGGCGCAATTTCAACCGAGGACCCTTTACTTTACCCCTTTCTGCACTGACCGCTGTGTCTGTTGGCTGCCCCTGTGAGCTGCGCTCTCCTAAGCTGCTGCGTGCAAGGGTTCAGCGTATTCGGTCCAAAGGGAGCAGTTAGGAAATACTGACCTTGCTAAATAACAAGAGAGCTCAGTGCCTCTGCATTTGTAAAATTATGTATTTCGTTTTCCTTTTAAAGCAAGGCATAGGTTGATTTTATTAAGTGCTGAGTTAGAAATTAAGTCCTGACTAAGAGATGTCTTATTGGTTCCAAAGCCAATTTTGTTCAAAATTGCTGGGTTACATGGCATGCCAGGTCCCATCTTTTGGATATACTGTTCTACTTTGACAGCAGCATTGTAATACATTAAATAGTTTACAAATTCTAGTGGCTGGGTCTCAGAAGTTATAAATTTTGTGGATTAAGCAATCAGAATTCTAGAAATTTACAAGCTCTGCTGATCACCTAGAATCTTGAATGAAGGAGTTGGTCCAGATGTTTTCACTCTTCTGCCACAATCCTAATCCAATATTTGCAGCGATATCTTTCTTCTGTTCTGTGTGCTCTTGGCTGACTACCAAATGCATTTTTCATTACCAAGCAATGGTATTAAAATCTCATACTTTTTTTTTTTTCGGAAGATCATTTTAGGTCTCAATTTCTGCAGATAAAGTTGAAGAGTTGTAAGTCTACACTAGCTTTTAAGGGAGCAAGACTTTTACATGTCCTTAGTTCAGTATTCCTTTCTACTTTCTTTACAGAGTGCCTGGAATAACAATTGCTACAGACATCATCTGTGGTTTTCCAGGAGAGACAGATGAAGACTTCCAAGAAACAATGAAACTTGTAGAACAATACAGGTTTCCGAGCTTGTTTATTAATCAGTTTTACCCACGCCCAGGAACCCCGGCTGCAAAAATGCATCAAGTTCCAGCTGCAGTGGTAAGGTCCATTTTCTTGTGCCACTCCACATGGTGTACTCAGATGTCTTTAAATACATAAGCACATACATGACAATGTAGACTCTCTGCAGAACTATACTACAATTCAGTTAAAGGGTTTTTTTCAGTCCAGTACATGAAATGGTTGTTGAATTGCCCTTAGATGTTAGCTAGATCACTGAACACATTTTTATGTATAAATTACTGTTCAGATTGTTAGAAAGGGTAAAATAATGGTTCTATTGACGTCATGTCTTCTTTCCATCAAGTTTTGGTTGAATTACCAAGGGTGGTAGCCAATTAATTATGCATATTATTTTTTTCCATTTTAAGACTATTGAGACTCCAGCAATCTCAAGCTTATTGTGTATAATTATGCAAAGTAGAGCAATGACAATCTTTGATTTATGTGTCAAATATCAAATTTGCAGGCAACTGCTTCTCAAGATTCTCGTAATACGCTGCTTATAAACTCTGCTTCCTTTAGCCCGCATGTTAAAGGCCATTGATGATATTGGCATTTAATCTTTCAATTTTCAGGTGTTTTCTTTCTGACTGTCTGTCTTTCTGTTTTTGACTGAGAAGTGTAACCTTTCCTGACTACCAACATCTTAATCTCAAATTCCCATGAGGAAAACAGCCTGTTTTGATATAGAAGATATAGATATTGACTATATTTTGACTGATATAAATAGCTATTTGTAAGCAGTAATAACAGCAACCACATCTGAAGGTAAGGTTTGATTTATTTTAAAAAAACTGGATTTGAAATTTTTGTAATCTGAATCTGAAAATGAGAAAGTATACAAGACTGATGCCCGATTCAACTCGTTATTCTCTCATTATTATGGGCACATATATATATATCATTTACATTTTCTTTCAGTGTAAGAATGGAAGTCAGCCAACAATGCAAATCAGTTTGAATAAAAAAAAATGTTTTTTTCAGTTTATGTATCTTGGTATACTAACACAAAGTAAAAACTACATCTTGGTACTCATATCCGTTTATACATCTGAAAGCTGAACAGAGTATTTCTGCTTACTCTCAGTGTATACCGCAAATTTCATAGGATGTGTCAGCTGCTGAAAACATAAAATGAGATTATATTTGGCTCCTTCAGTTTACTGTTTAGAGAAGTATAGCTTGAGTAATGACTGCTCGTTTATTGTAGGTTATCTCATAATGGGAAATCCTGAGTTTTCAAATATAAATATCTGCTGTTGAAATTGTCTACTTAGTGTAACAACCTCACACTGCTGAATTATTTTTATTAGTTTCGAGTGCTTTTCATTTTACAAACTTTTGTAAATAAAAGGGCAGAAGTGTAATTTTTGGAAGTTAAGAAGCTTAAAAATCAAAACATTGGTTTATGTTTCTGTTTTGCATTCTTTTGTCCACACATTTGTAAGCGCACAGTTTTCATAGGAGATGCAAAGAGCTTTGGTCGATTTACCCTTTTCTGTTTAACTGGACACCATGGGAAGACAGTATGTGAAGAGCAAAATTGTTGAAAGAACATTAGTTGTTCTGTGGTTAGGAGTGTTACTTGGAAAATGATAATGTCATTTTAACCCAGTTTTACATTCTTTCTTCTTATTTGTAGCACTAGTACTTACTGCTTTCAGTGAATTAGAACCTTCAAAGACGATGGGCCCTCTAATCCAGGGCTGCTGAAAATCTGTAATTAATAGATTTTGCTTCCCCCCCATCCCCCTTTTTCATGTAGTCCTTCAAAAATCCTGTGTTATGAGATCCTTTGTTCTTCTATCTCTTTGTAGAAGTGGAGTGTAACTAGTCAAACAGAGCAGGAAGAGCTTGTGCTAATCTCTTACATTTTATATTCACGTTACTTCTAGACAGAAGCTGATGGTCTTTCCTGCATTACCAAGAGTGGACAGGCATTTCATTTGTCATTCTGTGCCTAGAGCCAACTTACGTATGTTTCTCTGCTAGGAGAAGGTAGTAGCACATTTCCACCCACGTAATGCACTTTTACCCTTTCATCCTTTAATAAAATATTATTGTGGCATTGTACTGTTAATGAATTTATTTTGTTGCGTTTGCAGAGGGAGAGAAATGGCATGTAAAGTGACATCTTACTCTTACGGGCAACTGTCTGAGTGTGGTGCATTGTATTACCAGCCTGAGCTTGTGAGCTAGTGCTTTTACAGGATGTTCATAACACTATCCTCTGCCGTGGATCTGTTGGTAGGATCTCTTTCTATGAAAAGAACTTTGGCTGTATTATTTAACTACAGATACTGAACCAGTGAGCAAGTTATTTGACAACTGTTGTTCTTGTCCTTTTTTTCCTAAAGGCTGGGTGTATTTGTGATGTTATTTCAGCTTTGCAATACTTCTGCAATGGACAGATCTATTCCTATTTGCAAACTGCTCCACTTTAGTGAGTTCCACTTCAACTCTCGTTCCATACAGCTTCAGTGGTCCTGCCCAAATATCACAGCTGCAATAATAACAGTGTATTTGCCTTGTCAGTTCCTTTTAAGTTAGCTCCTTTTTTGGAAGACCTTATAATTTTTAGGGATAGTGTGGAGTGTTAGGCTTAGTAACATCTAGTGCTTTCAAATTTGTAGTGGACAGTTTTGGTGGAAGTTGTAAATATAATGGCCTTTTTGGAGAAAACCCTCATTTGAGTTTTTCTTAATAGAAAAAGAAAATATCAGTAGGTCAACATGGAATCTTCCCTTCACATAGATAATTTATCTTTGAAAGCCTTACAGGCACCGATATTTTTCTAAAAGGGCAGATGACACTAATCCTGACAGACAGATCTGCCACCATAAATTCAGAAAAGACAGTTAAGGCTGCAGGCCTTTCTTGTTTCTCCTGGAGAAAAAATGTCCATAGAGAATCAGACATCTGTCTAAATGGTCTCATCATTTCATAACCATCAATTAGGTTATGCTTACCATAAATGCTGTCTCTGATGCAGAGAAAAGTTAGAGCTCAGTTAAGCAAAACTGGGCATGATTTTTTTGTTGGTTTTTTGGTTTTTTTATAAGCATTTGCAGTGATGCTGAGTCATGTACATGAAAAACGAGTCAAGATGTTGTTCAGAACTTAAATGCTACCCCAAAATTATGTTTTTCTTGGCTTTTACCCCCATTTTATCCACCTACTGCTAAAAAAATACCTTGTTTCAGAGATAAGTCTGGATGCTTGTTATCTCCAGTGGGCTGTCTGTAGAACACTCTCACTCTGAAGTGTGTTAACTGTGAAACGCTGTTTTGTAGATGATGATGATTATTAGCAGTAGTAGTTTGGATTGGGATTTCTCCATTTCCCTATTGCTTAACTCAAATTACAGATTCTAGTCAGATAAATATTCTAATAAGCAGTGTAAGAGAACATGATTTAGATGTGTCTGATAGGGATTTTATATTTAGTGGAATTGTAAGGGATCAGAATGCTTTAATTCTAAGTGTAAAAATTACTCTTTTTTTCCCTAAAATTGAGGGTCTGTAACATCTTATGTTCTTGATAATTTTAATTTGTGCTTTATTTTTTCAAGGTAGCTGTTGCTTGTCAGGGGACTTGTGAGGAGATTTCTTTCTCTGTCCTTGAGATTTGATCCATCACAATTTCTGAAAGTGTTAGGGGACTTCATCACATCACAATCAGCTTGATTTCTGTCAAGCTGATGGAAACAACGTGAGGAAAGTGCCATTTTGAAAATAGGTATCATAATAAGGTACAATTATGTTCATCTCTAGTAAGAGTAGGATACGGCAGCTGTTTTGGGAGCAGTAACGTGACTGCAGCTTCACAATTACACTATCCTCAAGTGCAGCATGGATTCCAGTCTTTATGTAATGCAGTTTCAATTAGTGGTGTAATTATTTGATTTTTTTCAAACAAAAGCATTGTGATGTCTAGATAAAAAGATATAGATATAAAAGTCTATATATTCACTTTCTCTTACAGCCTCTTTCCTTCTCTCTTTCTGTATATCATCAAATAATTACCTTGCTCTCAGCTAGAAGATTTTGTCAGTCAACTACTGAACCTTTCTTTTAATTCTTCTAAAAAGCATCTCCTTAAATTTTTCTCTCTGTATTAGTTGAATTAAACACTGTGCTTACTATACTGAGGTGAATAACCAAGTTACAAACTTCTTAACTGAACTACTATTTGATCTCAAAAATAATTTGGTTCAGAAATTGAGGTAGGTACAAGATATTTTCTCTTATGGTGTATAGAGGGGAGTTACTAAAGTCTTTCAGTACCTGAAGGGTATGTTGGGTGTGATATGTCCATGCTAGACAAAGGTGTGAGACCCTGTCTCACATGTGAAAGTGTCTACCCAGTCTCTGAAAGCCCACTTTCCAGCAGCCTTCATCCCAAGCAGTATTTGCTCTAGGCTACCAGTTGCTTTTAGTTCAAGGACAGCCAGGCTTATTTTCTGCTTCTCCTCTGTAGAAACATGCCATTTCCATCCAACCACACTGCAGGTGATTTGCCCTGCTGCCATGCATCCACCCTCAAACATTGTGTCCAGGCAAAACTCCTTCTGAATGTAAAACTTCCTCCATATACATACTGGCTATTTCATCTATTCAATATATACCCATTGGTACTAGAAAAAAAAAATACTATCTGTCATCAGATATTGTGCCCCCCTATCTTTAATCAAACCATCACTTAAATCTGTCACTGTATTTACCAATTGTAGGAGCAGTGCGCAATGCACTAAGAGATTTCTTTCTATAAGGACAGCATAATGCCACCTGCTCAGTGTTGTCTGCCAGACAAGTTGTGTTTGAACATTTCTGTGGGAGCAAACCATCTTGTATTTTATACCTTTATTCTGTGATGGCTACTTTCTTTTCTTTGCTTTTCCTTCCTTCTGAGAGGTCTCAGAATTTTTCTGACACTCTTTCATGAGTGAGTGGCTGCAGATCTCCCATCTCTCTTCACTGATTAAAATTCTGTGAGGCACTAAAAATAGGTATTCTTGGGTACCAGCAGATACAATATGATGTTTATCCATCCAGCAAAGGAGGATTTATAGATTTTGTAGTCTTCAGTCTCCACCCACAGTTGAATCTTCTGTGGTAGCTTATGTCCTCTTACTTTTTTGGAATAAATAATTGTCCACGTGTCACCAAACTGTCCCTGGCTGATTGAGAAATAAGCACTCCTGCATCACGCAGTATACCTTTCCTCTCCTTCAGCACCTTTTAACTCCAACCAGCGTGACAGCAACTGGAATGACATTGCTTGTGCAAGGAACACCTTTTTCTCTGTTCACAACTCTAAAGGAAAGGGAGCACAGCTGAACCTTGCAGTTGTACCATTAAAGAAAAGACTAGTAAGCTCCCCATTGAGTGGAGAGTAAGGAGAGATGACAATGAGGGGTGCTTTTTCCTTTGAGCATGTGCTTGAGGCATTAGTAGGTAATGATGTGACACAATGTGCCTAGGAAGCCAGGGCCGGAGCTAAGGCAAGGAAAGAGTTCATCTGTTGTCTGGGATGGACTTAGAAATAACTTTCTAGAGCTTCATCTACTCTGTGATAGTGCAAGAGAACCAATTGCACTGTGAAGCACTTGCAGGTGAGAGAGTGGAACTTTGGATGGTGTTGATTAGTTAATGTGATTTAAGTGCCCAGAAAGGAAGGGACTACCTCCCTCGTTTCTAATATTCACCAGCATAGCAGAGTCAGTAGTACTTAGCTTAATGGTGGCCAATCCAGAGATCATATAATAGGTATAAGTAGGGATATTATTCTAAAATTAAGGAAAAGAGCTGGGAAAATCAGGAGGTGAGAGAAAAGGAAAGACACAGGAAAGAAAAGTGAGTAGGAAAAAGAACAATGCCACTTACTCAACAGTACTGCTACTCTGCTCTGCCATCGCTGCCTTAGAGCTCCCTTGTTAAGTGCTGTGACTAAATGGCATTACATGCCCCAGGAGTTAGATGCAGCTGTGGTAACTGCTTCTGGTGTATCAAAGATGCTTGGCCCCTGACACGCGCCCCCAACACATGCAATAATGCATGGTGTAACATGCAGAATGTACTTTATGTGTAAGAGAAGCCAAGACTGATTAATGACTGAGTTTGACTACTGAACCTCTGTACTATACTTTGTTTTCTCAGCCATACGCTTTTATTTACTGCTCTCTGCTTTGCCAGAATAAAGACCTGAGTGAAGACTTTTACGGCAAGTTTGGGACCAGAGAGTTAAAAATGTGAAAGCTGGAGGAGGAGGCAGACCATGAACGAAAAATCAATATATAATCCTTCATATTTGTCAGTGAACTATTGAAGTATTCCAAGTTAACGTTTTCCAGCAATTTTTGCACTTGCTCTCTGGTAGTTTTATTTACACCATGCTTCCTTATTTTTTTTATAAGAACAACATGGGAGGTACTGCAGAAGGCCTTATAAACCACCAAGATAACTATGCTTTCTTTTATCTACAAGGACAGTTATTCTCTCATGGGATTCCTTTTGATTGATAGAGCTGTTAGTCAGTGTTGGCTCTTTGCATTACTTTCTGGATGCTTACAAATAGTTTTGAGAATTTTCCTCCTTGTTTTTCCAGGAACTGTATAAACTGGCTGACCTACGAAAGCCTGGTTCCTCCTTTTTCCCTGTTTTAAAGATGGTCAAAACTTTTGACTTCTTTTATTCTGTATCTTTAAATCTACCACAGTGCTTACCATTCGGTGTGCAGCCAGAACTGTGGGTTTGTGTGATGAATTCAAGGGAAGGTAATTGCGTGTGAATAGATTATTTTTTTTTGTGGTTAGACAAAGCTACTAAATAGAATTTTACAAAAGTTTAAAGACAGTTTTATTTTAGAGCTAGATTCAACTCAAGTTCAAACCACTTTAAGTTATTTGACGAGGTGCTGAAATGAAAATCTGTTTTTGTTGTTGTGGGAGACAGTTGAGCCAGTAGGTTTTAAAACGGGTTGTACCCTTTTGGAAAGCTATAAATGATCTGCCTATGGAGCTGCTGAAAATCCAGTTTGTAGCTGAATCTGGGGAATGAGTTAAATTGCACAGTCACAGCTGGGCTGTGCAGAGTCAGACCCCTGAGAAAGGACAAGAATATTTTTACTCTAGCCTGGAGCTGTGGCTCTTAAATCTTGCACTGGTGTATTTCAGGCACCTGGTAGAACAGAAGTCTTACACTTTCAAGGAGTATGACTGTCTTGCTTCAGAAAGCAAGTCAAAAATCAAAGCTAGACTGGAAATCCGCTTGGGAAACCAAGTTGGTATTCTACTTTTTTGAATTTTGTTTTGTTTTTACAGCAGAAACTGATTGGAACGAGAATTACCAACAGCTTCCTCGTAAACTTTACACAAATTCAGTTTGAATATTTGAGCACCTTAAATTTACAGCTACAGGATCAATCTACGCCATGTTGTTAAAAAATGAATTAAAGGCCACTGGAAAATAAAATGTGGAGAATATACATGTGGGGGAAGAGGCAGAGTTCTTTCTACACTTCACTCTTACACCAGAAATAGATACAGAATTTTCAAGGATTCTGAAACTACTACTAACATGATCTAATTTTGTGGATTCCTATTTGTAGCCATGTACAGTCCACATGTTGACTGTCCAAGATAAAAAAAAAAAAACCAAAACAAAAACAAAACCCAAACTTTTGGAAAGTGTAGTTCTGTAAGATTTGTAATGGCCATGAGCACTCATTACCCACCCTCCTTCCCCCATGAGTCTGTCTGGGTGGGAACCCTGATAAAATCCATAGATTTTAGTTACAAGGAAGCTGAGGTTTGTATACCACATATTCCTATGCTGAATAGAAGGGAAGGAAGGTAACTCTCTCAAGATAAGGTGAAATAGTCTTTGATTTTAAGGGTGAAAACAAGATTTTACCTTATGTGTGTATATATATATATATATTTGTGATATATGTGATCAGGCTCTCACGTAAATGTCTTCTTTCACTATAAATCTTTTTCTCAGAAAAATTCAAAAGTCAAAAAATGGAAATGTCGTTTAGTGAAATGACTTACCGGTGTCATGGAGTTGGAGTTGGATTTGGATTTTTTGGTATGCTTTTATGATTTAGCATCCATTGCAATTGCTTATAAAAATGCACAAGCGTATATAATTCTTCTATATTTCCTACCTAAACTTAGTGCGTTTTCAAGATTCTAAGGTTGTTCTTCAAAAGAAGTTTATATAAAATGGCATCACAATAAACTCTGTGCGTAAATTTTTTTACTACTTTCACATCTAAATCACACTACAAACTGCATGAATACACACATACATGGAGTATTTTGGAAGACTCTGACATTAATTACGAAGATCGAATTGGTAAGACAGATGTCACTAGGGCAATAAACCTGAAAATTGTGCATTTTTCCTTTACCAGTGATTATTATTAATGTACTGTGAACTGGGGCTTCAAGTTAGAGTGTTACAGGAAGTTTAAGGGCTGTTTTGTAAATTCCCTCTTTCCGGAGTGGGGATTGAAGTGAGGCAGAGAGAGAAACAAAATTTTTTCAAATGACTTCTACTCATTTAGCTGTTATTAATAGAACCAAGCCATTTTTGTTAAAAGCGGGTAACTATGTGCACAACGCATCCATTTAGTCACTAGCATTCACTTGCATGCTTACTAGGAGGCCAGCATGAGCTGTGTGCTCAGATGTGGAAGGTCAGCCTCTGGCTGTGAGGTGGGTGCTTGGAAAGTCCCTCAGAGAGATCTTTGTTCCTTTACATACAAACGTAATCCTGGAGTTTTCAGCTGCATATGGGAGTCACTTCCCTCTTGGATAAGGTCCAGGTCTCTTTGTCTGTTGTTGATCATGCTGGCCTTGGGCAGATTGAATAGACTGTTGGTGTCGTAGAGTCATATAATAGTTTGGCTTAGAAGGGACCTTTAAAGGTCATCTGGTCCAGCCCCCGTGCAATAAGCAGGGACATCTTCAACTACATCAGGTTGCTCAGAGCCTCATCCAACCTGACCTTGAATGTTTCTAGGGCTGGGGCATCTGCCACCTCTCCAGGCAACCTGTTCCAGTGTTTCACAACCTTCATCGTAAAAAATATCTTCCTTCTATCTAGTCTAAATCTACCCTCTTTTAGTTTAAAGCCATTCCCCCTTGTTCTGTTGCAACAAGCCTTGCTAAAAAGCTTGTCTCCATCTTTCTTACAGGCTCCCTTTAATTACTGAAATGCCATTATAAGGTCTCTCTGGAGCCTTCTCTTTTCCAGGCTGAACAACCCCAACTCTCTCAGCCTTTCTGAGTTTGTTAGTTATTGCATATTCAGCATGAGTTACTAGTCTTCAGAGATTATTAGTCCTTGGAAAATTTTCACATGCTAGATTTTCAGCAGGTAATGTCACTCTCCTGCTGGTTTCTGTTACAACTCCATTCGAAGCCCTAGATGCCTACAGAACCCATTCACAGAAGCTCATACAGAAGGGACCTCTGTGGCAACTGGATGTTATGTTTATGTATTCTTTGTTCTTTTATCCTCTTCATTGGCTCATAATGAAGTGGAAGAACCATGGAAGAAGTTTTAACTGTGTCTTGTTTTAACTTTAACTTAAATTACAGTTAGGTAACTTCTGTAATACTGGATATATTTCTCATTTTTAATGCAGAATTTTAATATACTTTATGAACCAGTCTGCTCAGAGCTGGAAACGGTGCCAGGAGTTGTACACGTAGTGGAGTATTGCCCATAACTTCATCCCTGAAATTGGATGTATGCAGCAGAACAGAAAAATATATTAGTTTCCAAAAAAAAGCTCTCTTGGCTTTGGCAATTCCAGACTTCCTCAAATGAGAACATGGTCAAGATTTAATAGTTTGTGATTTACCACAGATTGCAAATTAAGAACCTATCTAGGTCTGATATTAATTATGTTACTGAAATCATTTAAGCTTTAGTACTTTACTGTCTTTGTTGTCTAGCATAAATAGGCTCTGGTTGAATGGCATTAGTTTTATGGCTATCTAACTGTTACTTTAGACTCCAGAACAGAATTTGCCGGTGCTGTAGGTGCAGTTTAGGATTTATTTCTTTTTTAAAAAACACTACAGACTTATCAATATAATTCTCCTACTTTTTAAAACCACAGTTTGCCTCTTTTTTACTTTTTAATGTGCTTTTTAATTTTTGTAATTTTTTTTGTATCATGGAGGGGGCTAAGCTTATCTGTCATTTGAAAATCATGTGACATTTATGATGGCCCATAAATTGTGCTTTGGAAGAAAAGGACACTGAAATATCCTGAGGTGGGTTCTTGGTGACCCTTTCCTGAACTTCATCTGTCTTTGATAATCCAAGCACACTTCTTCAAAGCCATCACAGTCAATCAGGTCACTGAGTGCTTTGGAACTCATATCTTCCACAGTTTTCATTGCTGTGCCTACACCTCCGGTCACTGTGCTAAAAATCCACGTGGAACTTGGAATTGCTGAAAAACTGGAAGTAGAGTGGAGGACTGAATAATAGATTAAGGTAAAACAGGGAGGGCAATTTTTGTGTGTCTAGTGAGTTTGTGTGGTTTGGGTACGTGAGTGGTCTCTCCCACACAGCAAGCACTTGTGCACTCTTTACCACTCGCTATTTGTACCACGTTGTACCTTCTGCAACACTTTTCTGCTCTTTTTGTTCTTTTTGGGGTGCCGTAAAACCTCATGCCTTCAAGGCTGCTGTTGCGCAGTAGAGCACACCGATACCTTACCAGATTATAAAAAAGAAAAGAGTGCACTGCAGACAGGTCAGTCCTGGGTTTATATGTAAGCCCATGTATGTCCTGGGCTTAGCACATATATATATAATATTTCATTACTAAAATGTAGTTTGCAGTTCATTCTGGTTTATATTATTGTGTAACTGGGCATATATTCAAAATTGGTCTGTCCCTCATGACCAATCACTTTATTTCTGATGTAGTGTCGATCTAATTTGAAATATGGCTGATACCCCAGGCCAAGTTTCTGTCAAATATCTTCATTCTACAAAATCTTTTTGAGCTTAACAGTCTTCCAAATCAGTTACAGTGGCATCCTTAGAAAATATCCACCTCATATAGATTGTGAAATTTCAGTATGAATTTTGAACATAAAAATCTACCAGAATTGAGAGAGCACTTACAAACTATACCCAATGTAAGGACCTTCAAGATGAACGACTGTTGAAGGCCTTTTTTGAAATTAATGATTTATTTGTGAAAGTCTTCAGAATAAGTTTTGCATAATTTACCCTCTGCTAAGGGGGAGATTTACTATGAAAAATGACAGCAATAACGAACGTTAATCCTGAACTAAATTAAAGAACTCAGATGTACCAGACGGAATAGAATTAAGTAATATTTGTAAAATATGTGAGTTTGAAGAGTCTGTATTACATAGCTGAAATTACATGGAAGCTAAGAAGGAAGAAATTGCAATGCCCATAGTTTAATTGAAAAATGGATCTTCAAGAAATTATTTTCAAATAGCTAGACGGATGATCTTATGAAGATCATGTGCTGTTTTTTGAAAATGTTTATATTTTTCCATAAATAAAAATCTCTACTTAAAATATAAAATAGATTAAACCATGACTATTTGTGTTGCCATAATCCTGAAGACAGGATTACTTTAATGTTTGTGATAATTTTCTGGATTAATATGATTAGTAAAGGTACATAAAGTTTTACATATTTTTCTCTTTTAGCCAAAAAAATACATTGCATGGGCAGCAAAACTTTGTTATATTTTTTTTAGAAAGAATCACTGAGTATACAGGAGGCTAAAGAGTATACAAAATATCAATTATGAATTTATAATTCTGTTGTTAATTGGAGTTGGAAAAAATGTTCACCATCCTGGAAAATTGAGGTAAACTGCTGAACGTAACATATTGTACACTGTCATTTTCTGTGTATGCATCAAAAATTATTAGAAAGTAATTTCTTAAACCAAGCTAAATAATGAAAGCCACATGTATTATTAGTTAAAGTAGAATGGAGAGTTTATTTTAACATAGTGATTCAGGTAGGTTAGGTCAAAAAAACTAGCTAATCCCCAAATGATTTTTGTATGCTACATTATAGATGTGATCAGAAAGACAGGAATAATGTCGGTAGAAGTGGGTTAGCTATAGGAAGCAGGAAACTTGTCAAGCCTGTATTGTCACTTCTGCCCTTACAGACCTTACAGGGCACAGACACAAGAGCATAATGAACACCAGTTACAATTTTATCAAGAAATCTGGCTGGGGCATAACATTTTTTTTCAGGATCATTTCTAAGAGGCTGATGCACTGAATAGCTCAAGGTCAAAGAGGACGGTTCAGTGGTTTCTGATCACTTCTTTAAAAATTGCTCTGCAGAACAAAAAGCAATCCGTAAACTTTGATAACATGACAGTTTCAGTGGGTTGGCTCATATCTGTATATGTGGTTATAGATTTAAGGCTTTATGGATTGAATCTCCAAGGAAGGGTTTTAAATGTTACCTTGGTTGGAGTCGACTCTCTCTGGTGTTTTGCCAAGTAACTCTTTGGAGATGAAAGTCAGGCCAGTCAGTGTTATTAGATAAGGGTGCTCCCAACTTCATTCTGTTTTATAGAAGTTTGGAGTTTGGAACTACCCAAGGCCTTTCTAGTTTTGAGATCACCGATGTAACATGGGGCAAAAGATACAGCTTTGTTATTACTCAGAAAACGCATATTACTGAAGGTAGAGAAGAAGGAGTCAGACGTGCTGTTACAGAAAAGAAAGCTCCAGTCTCATGGGTTTTGCTCTTGCAAGAGTCTGTTATGCTGGAGCCTCCATGCTTTTGGTAATGCTGGGGAAGAAGACTCTAAAAATACTTGCAAAGTTGCTTCATCCTTCTCCCAAAGTCTGTCAAAGTTGTAGTTAAATTCTGCCTTGGCTCACAAAGTTTAATGTGGTTTTAACTCTTAAATTATGTAATCAATTAGCTACTACACAAGCAGTTAATGTGGTTTTCCAGACTTGTTTGAAAGAAAAAACAATGTTGCTATCGGTCATTGGCATCCTCAAGTGTGTGAGATGCTCTATAAGCTCTAAATTAAATAAGGTTCCTGCGGCAAAAGAAAATTGTATTTTAATTCTAATCAGCAGTATGTAAAAGAGAAATGGAGGAGAAGATGGCAGGTGAGGGAAGAGAACTGAAATAAAGACATTCATCCGGTTGCCGTGACACCTGTTTCTATTTTCTGTGATCATGAAGGAAAAGAGTAATATTTGAATGTAACCAGGTATGGGTCCTTGTTACCAAAGGCAGCCCCATATACTGGAGGGATTTTAAGTGATGGAAGCAGAAAAATAAAAACAAGAGAATGTTGCTGACGACATATTGAGGCTGACACCTTGAATGGAACTGGTAGAATCAGCAGATCTGTCACAGTATTAGGATAGAATTATTAAGAATCTTGAAGGTGAAAATAGACTTTTTAAAACTGAAAGTCAAGTCTAAAGGAAATCAGTGATACCTTCATATTGGGGAGTAATTTTGTCCCTTTTATTCATAGATTAAAAACTGAGAATATTCCACTTAAGCTGCTCCTAAGTAATCCGTAATAAAAATATCTTGGCAATATTATAATCCTCCTTCAAAATAAACATCTTAGACCTATGATACCATGTTTGAAAGGAAAACAGACAAGTTTTAGGTTACATTAATATCATCTGAAAGACAGGCAATTATCACCTGAGTATGAAATGAGGATCACCGGAGAAGTGCAATATACATGTGTGACCATACGATGTTTAGTATTTGGTATAGTTATTTCATTTCTAAACTTGGATAATAATCCGCAGTGTGGTCCACTTAAAGCATTAGAAAGTGTTTCATTATTGCTAAAAAACACCAAGACGGTCACTAAATCTAAGTCTTTGTTGGTTTATAAATCTGGATGTGGTCTGAAAGGATCCTTTATAGTTACTATGCTTTAAGTATATAATATGCATCTCAGATGACCAGTGTCCCTTTAAAAAATCTGAATAGCTAAAATTAAGACCTCAAAAATCTGAGGCCCAGAAAATGAGAGACAGAGAAAGGAAATACTAAGAGCAAAGTATGTGTTACTAACATGTATGCTTCCATGGGGATAAAATAATGAAATTATGGTAACGTGTTGTTTCCTCACTACTAACATTGTCTGTGTATGTTGTCATAAGAAACATTATTAGTTGATGTTGGTTTCTGGTTCTTATTTTTATAACTGCATGTTGAACATTACCTGTCTTTTAAGAAGCACTTAATTCCTTACATCTATTTCAGTAACAAGCTTGAAATAATTCACTTACAAAAGTATTGCTCTACTTAAGGAAACCCTCTCTGGCTTTTGACGTGTCAAATGCTCTAGCACCAAAATTACATGCAGCCAGGCTGAGTAAGAGTATTGCAAGTAACCCACCACCTAGGGTGACTTAGTTTAAGCAAATGTTCTGTGGTCAATGAACATAGGCTGTATCAATGCATGGCGAGCCTGAGAGAAGTACAGAAATGTTACCAGTCTGATGCTGCTGCTATCAGATTCACAGAATCACAGGATGATATGGGGTTGGAAGGGACCTCTGGAGATCATCTAGTCCACCCCCCCTGCCAAAGCAGGTCCACCCAGAGCAGGTTGCACAGGAACGTGTCCAGGTGGGCTTTCAATGTCTCCAGAGATGGAGACTCCACCACCTCCCTGGGCAGCCTGTTCCAGGGCTCTGCCACCCTCAAAGTGAAGAGGTTCCTCCTCATGTTGAGGAGGAAATTCCTTCCTATGAGGTCTTTTCATTTTTGGAAATACCCTGTGCTTATTTGTATAGTGACTTTGGAAAGACTCTGGAATTTTTTCAGAAAGATAAAAAATTTAAATATACCCTATGCAGATCTGTGGGGATTTTTGAAAGTGACACTGCTGCTGCATGTGGAACAGTATGATGGGACATTACATTTGCCTGAGTTCAGAAGTGGTTTTTGAGTGTCTTTTTACCATGTGATTTTGACAGCCTTATTTATACAGAGCAAAGGAATGGGGGAACAGAGCACTGAAGAGAAAGAGCAGAAAGACAAGGGAGAAGAAAAATATTTTTAAATTGGTTAAGAAAGTCCCTGAAAGGGATGTTGGACTAAGCTGGTGAAGAAGAATAGGAGTATGAAGCTGCATCTAAGAAAGAAATTCTGGGGAGATGCATGTAAACAGGCAGTTAAGGGACTGAATTAGTCCATTGGAAGCAGTGAAGGAGAAGGAGCTTTTGAGCTCTTTATTTATCTCTGTCATGTCTAGACATGGGGAGACCTGCTTTACTCTGTGCTTTACGCTGCGTACAGGTGAGCTAGGAACCGTGCTTTCTCTTCATGTAAAAAACTTACTGTTAATACCATGTGGCTAATGCCTGCTGTAGGACTTGAAGGGGTTACCACTACAGCAGCCTGAATTCTTTGTCCTTTTCTTAGCCTTTGTGTTTTGAAATGCTCTATATTTCTGGTTTTTAGAGATCTGAGTTAAGCAGAACTCAGTGTTCTAGAAAGACACGAATTATCACTAAGCAGCCTTAATTCTGTACATAAGACATTTTTGTCTCTGTGTATTCAGAGTTTCTACGAAGTAGTCAAATGCTGATTAGATTTAGATCAGCTAAGCATACAGGGCATCCTGGGGGCAGCATTTTTTCATGTGCATCTCCAGAAGTTCCATTCCATGTTAGTCCGTATCATGAGTTTCCAGTATTTCCCCAGTCAGGAGCATTTTGGTTTTGTACAAAAAGCAAAACCTTTCTTTCTGCGGAAAGTTAGGAAAGAAACCATAATTTCCTATAATAAAAAGTGGAAGACTATCTTGCACAATGTGTTGTGCAAGGGAAACCATCTTCATTCTCACCTTGTCTAGCTGAGTGTGTAAATAGCATTTTGGCTAGAGTCTGAGGGTGAAAGATGGGAGGGTTTCCATCATATAGTTATATTGAGTATTATTAAAGCTATTGCAAAAAAAATACTCAAAAGCACTTTGTGTGCATTCAAAGGGGATTCAAGAGAATTAGCCTTTGGTAAGAAAAAGAAAGAGATAGACTTTTTCTACAATAATTTTGATATTTCTTTTCTGCTTATTGTCGCATTTCTCTAAATCCTTTCAATAGCATCTTAAGCATTTTCACTGTGTATATCGGTACTAGGAAAGAAGCCATTGTAGCGTGGTGATGGAATTTGGGTTGTGCTACTTGATTTGAGTGGAGTTTTTTGCATTGGAAATAAAAGAGGTATTAATGGGCGTTAGAGGGTGAAGGTTCCTCTACGACAGGAGATCTTTTCTTTGGCAAAGACGTGTTCAATTGCTGAGAAAGTCTATACTAACAGAAATATATTTTTAAATATAACTTCTGTTACTTTTAAAGCTCTTTAGTAAACTCAGAGAAACGAGTCTTGTTAGATGTTACTTATGGTAGTAGAATTCTCTGTGGCAGAAGTAACCTTCTCATACTAAAAACAAAATTTACCATTCTTGTTTGAAGAGGAACAGTGATCTCAGAGAAGTAGTAATATTAATCTGATACCTTTAGTGTCTGAGAAATATCTAGCTGTCATAAATTTGTACTACTAACTAAAGCTATAGCTTTTATGAGTAATTTGCTGCATCTGAACTTTCCACTGAAAATAAAAACTGTGTGAAGAAAGAAAATAGATAGTTCCTTTTGCATAATGAAGAATTACTAAACTGTCCCATAGTTTCCAGAAGTGAAAGTAAGTGCTGCAGTCATGCAGCTGTCTATTTAGTTTCCAGCATGCTGGAAACATGATCCTACCAGTTTAGTTGGAAAACTACTTTCACAGAAATCAAGGCTAAAATAAGACAATGGTACAAGACTACAAGCAAGAAGTTTTTGTAGTTGTCTCCTCTTTACAGTTTCCAACGTGTTGTACTCTGCCTTCCCGAGCTGTGAGATAAGTCAACGTCAATTTTGACATAGTAAAACTTTGAACTTACTAGTGACTCATCCCTGCATTAAAGATGAAGGGTGTTTTTCTCGTCTCCCTGCCCCTCCTCCATAGGATGCAGCCGAGAGATTCTATTTAACATCTGCTGAAATCACTGAAAGCTCTTTCATTGATTTCAGTAGAAGCCTGATTAAGCAGGTTTTGTCTTTGAACTTTGCTCTTAACAGAAGGTTTTTTCCCTTTGCCTTGGCATTAAATGGCATACCACCTATTAATTTTCCACAATCAAGGCAATGAGAGTATTAGCATCAAAAGAAATCGAAAAATAATAAATGATTCTTCTTTAAACTGACTTCCTTTAAACCTAATCTGCTATAAAGCAAGACTGCATGTACATGCTAGAATAGTAGACAAGTCTTTGCAAGATAGGAGCCTAATCTTCAAGTTTTGTTATCTGTATTCTAAAACATTATTTAT
>VXAK01025925.1:14511-32847 GCA_013399435.1 Arenaria interpres
AAAACCATGTGGTTCAGTCTCTTGCTCAGCCTGAGTAGGATCCGCTCCTTCGTGGGCTGCCATCGGGAATTCAAGGCGTATCTTAAATCCTACTTAAACCTCACTCTCCGGCAGATCCACTCTGGCTCCGGGCACAAGAGTGGAAGGAGTGTGTTATATTGAGTACTAGAAGGAAAGTGCATGGAAAGAAAGTCACCTGGTATCGTTTTTGGTGTTTGTTTTTTTTTCCCTCCATTATCAGAGCTTTGGGAAGGTTTGGCCAATGCAGGTTATGATTTCTGTGAACTGTAAATATCCCTGCGTGTTGCATCACCAGAGAAACAGAGGAAGGAGGAAAGGGTTGTCCTGTCCTTTGGGTTTTCAGCCCCGTGTGTCTCCACATACTGCTCCTTCAGCGTCGTCGTCTGGGGACTGGTCGACACAGGCCACCTCCGCAAATGAATTTCCAGGAATACAGTAATTTCCTTGTTTCTTTTTACAGGATTACTTGAATCAAAATTTTTGTTATTCCCCATGTGAATTCGGGGGCTGTTTTCCCAAGCTTAGTTTCAGAGCTAATCTTCACGCAGACATTGCCATGGTCTTGGGGACGTGTCCCCTCCCCTCAGCTGCACTGGGGCATTGAGCACGGCTGTCTCTCTTGCCATGAGGATGCTGTATCGCGGCGTTGCTGCCTCCTGGGCTGGGCGGTGGATGGGAGGACTAGTTAAAATCTCTCTCTTTTCTACTAGATCCTATGAGTTGCTGATGTGACAGCATCAGCCAAGGCACGTGGTGCCCAAAATCACATAAGACCCCTTTCCTGTCCCAGCAGCCCTCCATGAGGTGCCAAGTGCTCTACCCATGGCGTAGGTTATTTATATGTGGGGATGAGCCCATGGAGTCTCTTTTAGTGGTCCATTGCAGATCCAGACCAGACAGAAGAGGAGCACAGCTGGGTGCTGCCGAGCGCTCCGCTCTGGAATTACGGAGCGCAGATGGACAGGTAGGTTTGGATCTTGCAAATGGTTACACATCTGAGTAATAATTACTAATATGCCATAATATTCATCGTTACAGGGAGAGCTGTTCAGCGGTGACATAATGGCTCGGAGGGTGGCTGTGCCCTGGATATAGAGTCTGAGCCCTCGATGTGTGGGTCGGCGTGAGCCAGGCTTCTATCTAGGAAGGCTTCCTTGGGCGGGCTGTGTGGGTGTCTTCTTCTGGTTGAGCGTGGGTGCAATTTTGCTGGCAAAATTAGCCCTCCTGAGTGAAGAAGCTACTTCCCTGGCATGAAGAGCTCCTGGCTCAGGCTCCTGCAGAGGGGTGTTCCTCAGCCCCCCTCAGCAGAGCAGAGAAGCCGGGGAGCGGGAGATGGTGGTGGGGTCTCCTAGACAGCAGCTGCAGGTTTTCAGCCATGAGCCATTGGATTTGTAGAAATAACCATTGATGGGATGATCACGGCACTTCCTTTGCATGTTGAAAGCTATGACTATTAATTAAGACTGTAGTGTGAGAGCTCATTTACATACAGCTCAGCACATACAGTCTGAACCTCTACAATTCCCAATTAGCATATAGTTAAAGTTAGCATACTGTACTGGTTTAGCTGATTCCTGTGAAGACACAGGGCTTATCCATATCAATATAAAGACATTTATGCTGGTGTAAATGTGGCCGTCATCTAAGTGTGTTGACCCAAGTTGTGTTGACAGAGGTGTGTTTGTGTTGGTATAACTTGGTATATCCTTTGGGTTGTCTCCACAGAACTATCGTGCTATAAAGGATGTCTCTATCAGGGATAGCTAAAAAGATGCAAAAATTATGAATGGACCAGTAATCAGTCCTTGAATTAATTTACTTTTTTTACATTATATTGTTTCAGTGTTTGTCGTTCCATGTGTTTGGGGTTTTCTTTTTTTATTATTTATTTATTTAAAATGGGTCGATTGAGGAATGAGCTATTTTGGACACATACAAATGAAAAGCTGGAATGTCGATGCTCGAGGTGAGGCTGGACCGTATCCCGGTGCTCGTTGTCTCCCCGTGCTGTGTGACAGGTACGTCGCTGAGCAAAATAGGGGAAGGCTCAGAGTGTGGAGGAGGCGGTGATTCTCCCAGAGCTGCGAGCAGGCTCACGAGGAGGCATCTGAGCATTGACACCTGGCTCTTTTGGAAGGTTCCAGTCACGGCCTTGGGCTCTCAGGGCCCAAGTTGCAGCAAAATCCTTCGGTTTTCCCGGATTCTCTCCGGGTGTTATGGTTGGCTTGAGAGCGTGGGGCTTGGCCATCTGTTCCCAGAGCCGAGCAGTCCCTCGGTGCTGTGATCCTCAGCAGCTCTCGTAACTTCTCCGCCTTTGAATTTTAATCCAGAGGCTGGAGAAATAATGTTCATCCTCTTTGTGCTTGGTTTGTAGCCTCTATAGGTGTTACAAGCCCGAGGTGAGGCCAGCGCAGAGCCAGGCTTTGAGCCTTATTTCCTTGGAGCGGGTCCCGCCTTCGCTGGCCATCATGCTCATTTTCATAAGCCACCATGAGAATTTTTCTCTTTGTCAGCTTCACTAAGCCATTTGCATACGCTTTGAAAAAAATTTTATTTATTTATTTTTTTTTCTGGCTTTCATATGTAAAGCCTCCAGGACTTCCTCTCTGGTACTTCTGCTTAGTTTGAGCCGTTTTTAATCCCGTGGCAGTAGGGTGTCAATGCCTGTGTAGCAAGCATGAGTACTGCGAAGGGCTTGCTTTTTCTTAGCTGCTTCTCAGAGCCTTCTGGAAGTGTGTAGTTGCTTGAAAGGTTGAAAGCCACCGGTGTGGGGGATGGGAAGACCAGGCACAGAGGGCCAGTTCTTGCTAAACGAGAAAGGACCCCCTTAAACAGCGTTTGCTTATTTTAAGGGACGAATCGGAGTTAGGCAGATCTTTGTGACTGGTGTGGGGCAAAATGAATCTGTGTGTGTAAAGTATGAGGATCTTGTGAGCTCTTGCAAAGGTCTCCAGTATCGAAACTGGTGCTGCAGACAGCATGATGGAGGGAACAGCAACCACCACGGATGGATTTTGACAGTGGGTGCAATCACCCAGAAGCCTGCAGTTTGCTATCCTCCTCCTCCCCACGCTCCGGGGGGTCATTAATACAATTAGGGCGCTGTGCCCGCATCTTTGTGGTGTCTCCATGCTGGAGGTGCTGGAAGGACCAAAGGAAAGTCCCCGAATCGGTCTGCTTCGAGGATTACTTTCTAAAGCATCCATATTCATTGCAACCCCGTGGGCTGCTCTGATAAGCCCTGAAAGGTGCCTGGAATACAGTGAGACCCCATTGAGAGACTAATTTTGTCTTTGCTGCCCAAGGAACTTCTGGAATTTAACCTAAAATGGATTTGGCCAGCTAGAGGTACTCTGACCACGTCTCCTCCTTTGAAGGCTACCTGCTAGACATGCAAGCAGGGATTTACTTGGCTTTTCCGGAGTCTGTCCCCTCATTCCTGAGGTCTCGGATTGCGGTGGCACGTTTGTGCTGGGCGTGAAACACTGGATGGTGAAGAAGAGCGATGAATCGGTCAGTCATGGGGCTCCTAATGAGAAGCAGACATGGGGCTGAGCTCCTGTAACTTCTTACTGCGATGATGGACTTGCTGAATTATCGTTCTGCCCACCTAAAGTATTGGAGATGGCAGTTCCCTGCTCTGAGAGGGGTGTCTTGGTCCCATTTTGCATTCTTGCTACCTCCTTGCTGACATCCTCGGCGGGGCCCTGGAGCCTTTGTGTTCTCTGCTCCAGATTCCAGCGTTTGCGGCTCCAGCAACACTTCCAGACCCAAAGCAGCAGGATTCTGGTGCTGACACAACCCTGCGGTTCAAAAGAAGGAAGCGGAGCACAACTGGACACCGCCAGCTTTTGGATGAAACGGTCACGCCTTGGGATGGGAAGGACGAATGGCAGGTTGTGATAGCTCGTCCTCTTGCGAGTGGCGTTGTTTTCATCCTAAAAGACGAGAAACAGTCTCGTGTTACTGCCACATTTACGGTTTGTAATGTTGCTGGATTATTTTCCTTTTGCAGAGTAGAATGATGCAGGTCAGACTGAGGCCTTGTATCCATCGGAGCCAGGGTGGTAGCAGGCGGCGTGGCTGCTCTCCTTTTTGGGGGAAATAAATAACTATTTCAGTGGTCAGCAACCCTGGCGGTTTTGCAGGCTCCTCTTCAGAGCTGTGACTCCTCCTGGGGCTCTCCTCCCAGCCTGGATGCCGCTCGGCTCTATGTTTGGAGGGGGGGAGAAAAGGGCACTGTATTTTATACCCGAAAAACGCAGGTATTTGTGTGAAAACCATGCTGGTAGGCTGCAAAACCCGGGAGCTCGCTGCCGCGCTGCAGTGCGGTTTGTGGGATCCTGTCAGCTGGTTTGGCATTTTGTGGCTTTACTATAAATGGTGATAGCGACACAGTATTATGCATTAACACTCTTTTTTGTTTTTTTGTTTTTTTTCCTTTCCCTCCTGAGTGCTCTTCCATGCTTTGCCACGATGTTGCAGACTAGGCTGCCAGTGTTAAAGCCACCTGTAGGTGCTCTGTGGGTGAGAAGAGGGGGAGAAATCCTTTTCCGATTTTGGGCGTACGTTCCCACAGCTTCCTGCTGTCCCAGGCACTGGTGAAACGAAGAACCATGTGTGCTGTCTGGAGCTAGAGGTGAAAGCCTCAGCAGGCTCCTGCACGAGAAGTCTGGCCCAACTGGCAAGTAAGATTGGAGTAATTTGCTCTCTGCTGCCCTTCACCTGAGCATCCCTCCCAGACCTCTGGAAGGTGTTGAAGACTGAGGACATTTTGACCACATCCTCAGATACCCGCATTTTGTGGCCACTGGAGTATGAGTGACCACCAGCCATGGGGTTGATCCTCCTTCCAGTGGGTCACCCCTTTTTGTTTAGATATCGGGCTCAAAGTTAGTGTGACTTCAAGCTAGTGTGACCGGAGATGTTCAGTCTGCAAAATTTGGTCGTCATTATACAAGTATCTTCCTTCCTGGGACTAGTGATCATGTCAAACGAAGCAAGAAGCCTCCATGTGTTTGTTGGGAGATGCTGGTCACCCGGTCTTCAAGATTGTACTTTCCATACTTTCTTTTCCTCTTGCTTTTCTTACGTATTTCACAGAATCCCATGGGGTGGGAAGGGACCTCTGGAGATCATGTAGTCCAACCCCCTGCCAGAGCAGGTCCACCCAGAGCAGGTTGCACAGGAACGTGTCCAGGTGGGTTTGAATGTCTCCAGAGAAGGAGACTCCACCACCTCCCTGGGCAGCCTCTTCCAGGGCTCTGCCACCCTCACAGGAAAGAAGTATTTAGTATTTAGACCCCCTAGCCCGCCTTGGTGGGGTGACAGCCACACGCTGTGCTCCACTGGTGGAGCTGCCCCAAGCCTGATAAATCTGGGACGCTTCTTTCCTTACGCAGAAAACACCATGGGCTGTAAGGGTCTGGGATTTACTGTGCTTCTGCAGCTGGTTGGCACCTTGTGTACCTCCTCCTGTGCCTCCACACCTGATGTGGGGGATGCAGCATCCTGTAGGCCACGCGCCTCCTCTACCAGCAGAAGAAGAGGAATTATTTATTGAGTATTGCCCTGTTCTTTTGGGACTTCTAGGCTGTTTCCATGACTTTTGGGAGAACCCACGGATAATCAGTGCAGGTACCAGAGTTTGTAGGCTCTGCAGTACTGGATAGAAGGCTGCCACTGCACTAGGCTGACATTCCAGCTCTGTGGTGTCCTGCAAATATCCCTTTCCATACAAATGTCTGTAAAGGAAGTCTGCATTGAGAGCATAAAATGCCTCCCTGAGTTTTCAGCAAGGCCGATTTTCCTCTCTGTTGCCCTGTGTTGGCACCACTGGACGTAACAGCATGGCCTGTGGGTCACCAGAGGGGCCTTTGGCTCACATCCTTGCATTATGTTTAGTCCATGAAAGAGCAAAGAAATGCATTTTCTGGGATGAAATTGTATTCGCGGGGTTTAGAGGTCACAGCAGGGACATTAGGAAGGTGCCATCAATTTGCTGTCACGCTGGTATTAAAACGTGCTTTCGATGGTACTTCTGAGGCTCTCAGGGGGTCAGAGTGAGCCAGCCAGGGACGGTGTTTTTCCCTATGACTGTTTGAAGGACAAGGGTTTTGCTTCCTCCCCTCTCTCTCTTTCATCATCTTCATCCACCTGCAACTTTCATGCTACTCATGAGAGGTGAGGGGTATCAGGTGGATCTCACCACCTCACGTGCTGTCTTCTGTCCGGTAAATTAGTAATACACCACCATACTGTTGTGTGGGAATCTCTCTGCCCTGGCCCCTTTTTTCATCTGGGTGGGTTTTTAAATGATGATATTTTAAAATTTGAGAACAGCTTTGATTTATTGACCTGCTGCCTCTATGACTCGAGCTGTCTGGGCTGGCATCTGGAGATAAGAGGCTGTCGAGTAATTGCTTATTATTGACTGATTGCCAGCTTGGGCTGTTGGCTTGAAGAAGAATCAATAGCAGTCAATCTTCAAAGCCTAAACTCTCAGGGAGTATGACTGGTTTCCAAATTGGGAATGACAGGTCAGGATAACTCCATATCTGATACCCCAACTTCACGTTTGGGTGTCATCCTGCCACGGAGAAGGAAGGACAGGACACGATCTTCCTGCATCAAGGCTTTCATGCATCTGCCTGCTCCAAAGCCTAGGGTTTCTCTTCACAGGGGTTTTCAGGGGCAGATCCCACCCTCGTTCCAAACCTTCCTCCGAGAGAGAAGCTGGAGCAGCCTCAGCACCACCTGAGACCGTGGGAGGCCGGGGCAGGATGAGGCATCCTTCCTTGAGTCCCCAAAGGCTGGAGCAGGGAGGGGTGGCCGAGCAGCCTGTGCTGTGACACATCCAAACCAACCAGTTCGGATGCTTTATAAATAAAACAAAGCGTCTATTTTAATGCATGGTAACAGAGATTTCCTTTCTGTGGGTGATTCTATTTAGGTGACAACAGAACAAAATATCCAGTGTCACCATAAGTTTCATCATTCCTTACGGAGGCCGTCGCTATGGTGAGCGTTCATTTTAAAAAGCAGACATAGCCCTTATTTAACACTATCATGACATGTTGCCTTTTCTTTTTTTTTTTTGGTGGATTCACACGTAGGGCTTGAAACATAAAAGGGACTTCGTGGCACCAAAGGCATTCGAGACTTATTTTTTGGAAAAAAATTAATAAATATTTAGATGTTTGGAATGGCCGGGGTGAGGTGTGGCGACTGGGTTTGTCCCAGTCTCCCACCTTGGGTGCTGCCCACCCCGGATTTTCCCCAGCTCCCGCAGCTCGGTCTCTCCCTCCCAGTCCCTCCTGGACTCCAGCTGGGTTTAAAATTTGAAATAAGAGCCTTTCGTGGGGGAGGGGGTGGCTTGGATCTCTATCGGCTACAAAGAGCAATTAAGCAACGGGACATAAAATAGATAAATGGGAAGGGGACCGGCAGTACCCCGGTAACGTGGGAAGATGGAAATGGAAGAGTCTGTTTCTAAAGTATAAATATTTGTCCTTAATTTTGGAGCTTTATTTTCACCGGGAAAGCTCTGGTTCAAGGTGTACCGTTCGGGGTGAGGGAGAAATACCTCAAATAGAGCAGTTTAACCTACGGTGGTCGAGGAGAGAATGGACAAGATTACTTGAACAGCCTTGTTTAGATACTGGATTTGTTGTCTACCAGCAAATCCTCATTTGCATGGGTCCTTAATCTGGGGAGTTAAATGTGTCTCAGGATCTGTTACCTACTGTGCTGCAGAGTTGAGAACTAGATTTTTTTAAAGCTGTTCCTTTTTATTTGAATGTTTCCCCCTTCCCTCCCACCCCCCACCCAAAAAATCTCCCTGATTTTTTTTTTTTTTTTAATTTTTTTTCCTTTCTTTTTTTCACGAGCAAAGATGAGCCAAGAAGGGATACAAAAGAAAAATCTGCCAGGGACAAGAAGCTGATTTTGACTTAAGATTCAGTGGATGAACTGTCCACCAGCTTGTAGGGAAAAGCCAAGATCAGACATTTAAACCGTGTGTCGCAGGGAAACCACTAGCCCCCCCTCTTCCTGAAAGGGCACACTAACGTGAAATCTTTAAACCTCCTTGGAGGTGGAGGGTTGGGCAGAGATCCCTTCTGGAGCTCTAGGAAGGGCTCTGCCTTTATTTTTGGGGGCTGTTTTCGCTTTGCCTGTAGTCCTGAAATGGCATTTCCTCATGTCTGCAGCAGCCCTCACTTCATGAAATGGATGCAACTGCTGAAAAAAGATCTCGCGTGAGCATGCTCACTGGAAGATTAATCCTTTAGAGGGAGTTGGAGAGTTAAGCTACTGTAATTTCTCTGCAGTTGGCTGCAGTAAACAACTGCTCTAAAGACACGAGGAAAAAAATTGACGGAGGTATATGGGATTAATGTACATATCTTTTTGTGTTTCTACTTTAAGGTTGAGGGTTTGATAAAGGTTATTCTCTAAGAGCTGGGGAAGAGGGATCTGTGTAATGATTTTATGGGTGACCTTCATGTTGTGGTTTCTGTTTTTTTCCTCCAGGCCAAAGTAATCCTATTTCTGTGCAAGGCCATGCCGAGGCGCGGGCTGACTTTCTAGAGCTGGGGTAGAGCACCAGGGTGACTTCGTGTTGAGTTAAATGATTATACGAGGTGAGGCCTGCTGCACGTTGAGCTTTGTTGGCAGAAGGGAGCTGAAAACACCTAGTCCTGCTTAGTTGCGATCAGAGCCCAGTGGGACTCGATATATCATGCTTCTGTTGGAAGGAAAATTGTATAAAGGGATTAGCTTTGATTGCCTACAGAGTAATAGTCTTTTTTTTTTAATTTACTTTGCTCCCCCTCCTCCCCATGCCTGAGGAGCTGCAAACCTGTGTCGGATGGGGGAAGAGAAATAATCGTTGAGATATTTTTGGTTTTGCTTTAAAGGATGATCACTTCTCGCGTGTTGAGGAGGGAATGCCGTGCCGGCGAGGTAAGTGTTGCAGGCACACGGGTGGCGTCAAGGTGAACCCCAGCTCCTTCCTCCCCAGCCGCTGCTGGGAGGGTGCATCCCGGAGGAAGGAAAACCTCTCTTAGTTCCCAGTGAGTGCACAGCCTTTTATCTGCTCGCCTCCAGAAAGCGTGGGTGAAGGAGGCTGGGATTTACTGCCCTCGATGCTTTATCTCAGCCTCCTCCGAATCCTCAGAGCGCGAGCGATGGAGGGCCAAGCTGGGGGCTCCCAGGACCTCCAGCAGAAATACCTGGGTGGCTTGATTTTTTTTCTCAGGCTGCTTCAGCGGAGCGCTTGGGCTGGGAGAGGCAGTGCTCACTAACCACGGCTCGCGTCTTTACCTCTTAAAAACATCTAATGAATCCTTCGGAATGATGAGGAACTGGAGGTGAACTGTCAGCAAAACTTGCCTGGCTTGGGGGGGGGGGGGTGGGGAAGGGCATCATTCTGAGGGTTCTGTGCCTCACTGGGACAAATGGCTCCCCTCGTTCCAGTTGTTAGAGATCACTCCTCAGCAAGTCCCCGGGACTGTAGGAGAGGAAGAAGGGCACACCCTTCCTCCTTCGAGGAGTCAAGAATAATAATAATAATAGATGCAACTCTGCCTGTGCCACTGAAACTCCGTGTGTTGCGTGGCCGTGACAGTGCTCCTGGTGTTGCCCGGTGTTAAATCCATGTCCAACAGCAGCAGGATCTGTTTGCGATGTTGTGGATTGGAAAATGGCTTCGTAGTTCCTCGGAGTGGCGCGAAGAAGGGAATGATAATTCAATAATTTTGCAAATGTCAGTGGCTCCCACTGGATTTGTCCTGTGGTAGCCGTCGGCTTACGTGCCATACGCAGGTGGATGCTAATGCTGTCGGATGAGTTCAGGAGGGCAATTCTATTATAGACTTGGCTGAGCTCGAGATGCTGCCTATTTGAAGAAAAAATTTGCCACCCCAATGTTGGGTGTTTGTTTTTTTTTTTTTTTTTTTTTGGCTTAGTCCATCCTTTTCCCCTCCGTTCCAGAAGCTCTGGCTGGCACAGATTGTCTCTTCTGTGAAGGGGTTTAGGGAACATTGATGGTTGTGTGCGTAGGGGGAATAATTAGCTACCAAATGCAAATAGATTGTTTCTTGCTGTTTCAAAAATCATTGTAATTTCTATTGAGGATGGGTTAATTATATCTTCGTTTTGATGGGTGTAAGGAAAATGATAGAGATATAGCAATATGCATCTATATAGGGAGGGACGCTGCTTTCAGAATGCTGCTTTTGGAAATGGTGAGAACAAAGATTTGTCTCTTGGAGGACGGTGGTTCTGTCGGGATCCAGCGGTGTTGCGTGTTTCTCTGTGGTGGATGAGTGTTTTCTGTTTCAGATCTTTGTCTTGTGCCAGCGACGTATCTGTCACCAGGACACGGGGCTTTCGGTTCGGGGGAAAACGATCACATTCTGGTGGGAGTGTGTTCGTTTGAAGGGCTGAAGTGTTTTGAAAAGCAAAGGTGAAAGCAACAAAGTTAGAATATACCTTAAAATTTATTTCTGATCGGGGTGTAACACAAATACATCTTTAACCTAAAGTGTGTGGGTGGGGGGCTGCTTTACCAGTACAGGACCCAGAGGTCCTGTGGCACCAGGACTGGTCCGTATGGAGATGAGGGGCTTGTTCATGGCTCTCCCCAGTGCAGGTCATCGCTCTTTCCCTGTGGCAGTGGGTGACATTAAGGAGCCTGGATTCATCATCTCCTTCTTTATTGCAGCCTCACTGGGGAAGGAAATCAAGTTCAGCCCTAAAATGGTTTGGACCAGCTTTAAACTTTTTCCTTTGCTCTCCAGTACCAGGGTGGGCATCTCCGGCAAGAGAACAGGGGAAAGGCTCAGCAAAAGGACAAAGGTGACACTGTTTCCTTAGTGCCATGCCTTCTGGCTTGAAGCCAGAGAGCAAAGCCCTCCTCCTCTCCTTGCTTGAGAGCAAGATGGAGAAAACGAGCTATTTCCAGGGGCTGAGGAGAGCCCCTAGCGTGGAGCACCGTGCTTCGGCCTCACCAGGCCTTTGGTGGCCGGGGGACTTTGTGCCTCTGGACCGAAGCAGCTTTTGGGAGAGCCTCAGCCCACGGCCGCTCCTCTCCTCCTCTGAGGAGGCGTTCAGCTCCTCTCCAGCAAGCCCTGAAATGGGTAAGTCTGAAAGGAGTAAATAGCTACATCCAAATTGAATTTCTACTTATTTTAAGGTCTGTGGATGTGTTTTTGGGCTGTGCCGGAGGAGCTCTGCAGGTTCCTGCTGGAGAAAACCTTACCCCCCGGGTGTTTAACTCAGGGGATGTGGCACAGGGGACTCCTGGATGTGTGTATTGAGATGGGCAGCGTGGGCTTCTCGGGAGGATTCATCACCTGACTTTGCAGGCTCCTATTTTTAAATTTCTCTGACCAGTTCTTCCCCTATGGCCAGTTTTGTCTCGTTCTCCATCAGTGTAACTTAGTTCGGTGGAGGAACTGAAACCCGAATTGGGGACTTGCTCGCCTCCTTGGTAACGTAGCAGCCCAGGACTGTGTTCAAAACAGAAAGACCAGAATGGAACTGAATCTTACAGGTGTATCTAAAGAATCCTTACGCAACCTGGGCGGTCACAGGGAGGAGAAAGTTACTGAGCTGGGTAATACGTTGCATCAAAGTCCCAGTCTTTAATAATCAAGCGATGACCACTTCAAAGCCTGGTGTCTTTGCTTCTCTCCCTTCTAACTGCTTCAGCCAACCTTGGCAATGACTTTAAAACCAGACATTATGATACCAGCCTTGTAATTATTTGCTGTGATGAATCCTTTTTCTGCTGTGAAGCTGCGTGGAAGGGTTTTCAGTAACGCACAGCGTTTCTCCACCCTCATGCCTTACCGACGCTCACTTCAGAGGAGAAGTTTGATCTCCTGCTCTCCTGCCTTCCTGGCCATTTCGAAATCCAGCTTATGGCTGCGTTTCAGCTTCCTGAGCGCCTCGAACCAGCTCCTCGCTGCTGCAGCCTTGTTTCCTGCCCCTTTCTTCTGCCCTGAGCCCTCCTGCTGGGCTGCCAGGTCTTCTCCAGGTCCTGGGTGAAGCAGGGAAGGTCCTGGTGGCATCTCCCCTGGAGCCCCATATCCTGGGAGGCTGGAGAAGCCCTGCTTTGAGAGGGGACCGGAGCAAGCCTGAAAGCAGCCGCTGGCAAAGGGGACTCCCTACACCCCCCCCTTCTCCCCAAGGATTAATAAGTGAAGTTACAGCCACGAGGGAAGGAGCTGCATGTTCTTAACCTGGCTGTGAAATTAGTAGAATAACTACATTCCCCTGGTGGAGAAGGCTTAATGAATTGATCGGCCCGGAGGACACACGTTTGGGCTTCGGAGTGTTAGAGAAGCGAGACAATGCGGTACGTTATGCTTGGAAAAATATGGTCTGTGGTGAAAGGGAAGATGGAAGAAAAATCCTGCCTTAAAGACCTGCATCCACCTGCAGGGGAAAGATGGAATTAAAGAGAGCAGGGGGAGAGAGAGCGGAAACGCAGGAGACGGGGCTGTGAGCACAGCAGCGGGAGGAGGGATGGGTGGATGGATGGATGGATGGATGGATGGATGGATGGGGCTGGTTTTGAAGGTGGCGGTGAAGTGACTTGGTGGCTCCTACCAAAAAAAGAAAAAATTTAAAAAAAAAAAATAAGGGAAAAGAAAAAAAGAAGAGGAAATTAACTGCAGGTGATTCTTCAGGCGCCATCTAGTCCGTGACCTACTTGCTGCCACAGTGATTTGCAGCCAGAGAAGCACAGAGGAGAAATGGCTCTTGCTGGTGGGAAGGGCAGGGGTGCAGGAGCTCTGCCGGGCGCTGCTGCTGCTGCGAGGTGGGCACCGGGGGTGTGCGAAGGGAGCAGCTCTCAGCCCGGCATTTCCCTCCGGTGGCACCGCCGCGGAGGGAGCCGGTGCCGGGTGCGGGAGCCAGGCTGAGATTTATGAGCTGCCTGAGACACGTGGGCTCCTTGATGCGGGAGCGAGCTCCTTCCCCGGGAGGGACGCGGGGCACGGCGTAGCTGCCCTGGCTGGGGACACGGCTCGCCAGGACGCGGTAGAAATTATTCATCCCTAACCTCCTTAATAATCCACTGCGAATTGGAAGTCTGCTCTCTCCCGCTCCTGCTCCTTCAGGAGCCCCCGCTAACCTGATCATTCTTAATCTCAGCTTATTTTCCAGATCATCAATTTGATTTCTCAGTACTTTTGCAGTCCTTAGTGTTCCCAGGAATCTGTGCCTCCATCAATTATCTCTTTTTCGAGGCTGTAGCAACCTTGGACCACAGTTGCCATACTATTTTTATAACGCGCTCCTTATTAGAGGAGTCCTTCAGAAATAACCGTACGGTTCTTACCAAGATACCCCCAAATTTTCTCAGTAAATAAGGAACTCATCTCTTGCTCGTGTGAAATCGAAGGCTCTCCTTTTCCTCTTGTTTGCTTTTCCCACTGGGCTTTGGAGGTAAATGCTTTGCCTTTAACTTAATTTTAGGTACACGTGTGTGTCGCAGGGTATCAGATACTCCTTTAATGATACTAATCATGATTCTGAGCACCCAGTGCTACATTGATTAGACAGTTGCTCTCCTCCTTTGCATTCATCAACAAGCATCAGCATACAACCTTCCTTTGCTTGATTTTGAAACTGCTTCCAGTATCTTCCAGCTAAATTCTGTTAATCTCAACAGAATTGGTGTGGATTTATGGCGGGCAGAGGCTTGGATGGGCAGGGGACCCTAAAAAGCAGTGACTTGCTGTTGTCGGTGCCCGGTGCTGTGACTTTCCCACCCGGACTTGGGCTGTGTCTATACCTGGGGCTGCTTCAGATTTAACCCCTGTACAAGAAAAGGTTGGAAAATGGCCTTTGTATCTTTTTTTGAGGGGGGAGTTCTAAATGGCTATATTAAATAAATAAATAAAGCGGCTCTGAGAGTGCCTGAAATGGCAGCCTTCCTCCTGTTGATGGCATATAGGGAGTTATTTGTGAGTTAGCAGCCCAAGGTTATTTAACTCCAAAACTTCTGCGCTCGCCTTGCAAACTCCATCCAAGAAAACCTTTTCTTTGGAAAGAAAAATGGGAAAAAAAAAAAAAAAGAAGTCCTCTGTTTTTCAGAAGTTGTGAATTGTGCTCTTGTCTAAGCTGATTATTTTATTTATTCCAATAATCCTCTCTTCTAGAATAAAGGAAAATTAATTGACTTCCCATTTCCATAATGATTTGCCCTTCAGACAGTTGCCAGGCAAAGTGCTTAAAATCTGAAATGAAAAGATGGTGAATGTTTAAAAATCATTGAGCTACTGTGGGAACATGTTTGTATTTTAATAGGGTGGTATTCGAGTAGTCCCAGAGAGTGCTATTTGCTCCGTGTTCTGTAGGATTAGGAGGGTGGATATTTTTTTCCTTCTGCATAGGAAAACAGGGTCAAGCCTGCGGTGGGAGATAGTGCAAGTCTTCTGTGGGATTTTTGCTGGCAATATGGACTGCCTGCAGTTGAAGCCCTGAAATTATCCGGCGTTAATGGGGAGCGTTGTCCTTGGGCTTCCTCGTGGTTTGTTTGCTGGGAAGGTGGTTTTGCTGCGTTTCGGTGCCTGGCGATGGGCAAGGACCTCGTTCCTTACGCGTGTCCCTGCAGGAGCTTTTCATTTACACCTACCTGGCCCTTGGCTATTTTTAACTCTGACTGAGAAGGAAAAAAGAAAAAAAACCAACCTCGATTAATTTGGGAAAATGCTGGAGCGCTTCCTTAAAAGGCTCAAAAGTGATGTAACATTCAGTGCTGAATCTCGGAGCTAAATTAGAGCTTTAGTGGGTGCGTTGGTTGAGGAAGGGAGTTTCATATTTTATCAGCTAACACATTTATTTTTTTATATCTGGCTACGCATCCAGGGGCCCTGGCCAGGTGGGCGCGGGGTGGAAGCTCCAGATGTAGACCAGAGCCAAGGGAGCGGTGAGTCTGCCCTCCACGCTGCATCCCAGTTTTACCCCAACGAGTTTTGGGAAGTACATAAAAAGTGGGAGTCGGGGCTGGCCTTACTTCTGATGGGCGATGGGGTGAAGAGGAGAGGCACAATGTGTTAAAAACAAGAGTCTTGCGTAACAGAAAGGGCTTGTTGCCCAGTCGTTCCTGTCCCTGTGAGCGTTGCACATCCAGGTGTGGGCTCCCAGGCAGGGACAGGGGAGGTGGAGCTCATCTCCAGTGTACGCTGGCACCAGACCTGGATGTGGCCCTGGCTCTTTCCTCATCTCCCAGCCTGCCCGGAGGCTTGGGGACAGTTTCAGTGCTGTGTTTCAACACAAGAAACCACATGGCAATAAATTCCTCCTATCTGTGATGTGTTTCCCCCCTTCCCTTACCTGACGTCGCTCCGAAGGAGCAGAGTGTAATCCATCACGGACGGGAGAAGGGTAGGAGTTAATTCATTTTCATGATCTTTCCGTAGCATTTAGTCCAGCTAATAGTAATTTGTCTTACTTGGCTGCCGCAGTAATCCCATAAGGGACCCACTGGGAGAAGGCTGGGCACAAAGGACCCGTGGCCCCCGGGTATTTCCATTAGCCGAAGAGCACGAGCGATCATCTGTTGTGTTTTCAGCCGGAGTTCTGTGCTGCCATCTCAAGCAGAAGAACAATGGAGGTATTTTAACACCACCCAGCTCCAGGAGGCCACCGTGCCCAGGTGAGACAGCGCTTCACGGCCCAAATGTCCCTTAGCACAGGGGAGGGAGACTCTCTCCTGGTTATGGAACATCAACCCAGGTGTGTGAGTACCCTCCTCGGGTCTCCCCGGCACTGCCACGTGTACAACAGTCTTTTGTTTTCTGTTAACCAGCATAAACCTGGCAGGGGAATTCATTAACACAAGTCCCGACAGACTTTGATTTTGCCAAAGATTGATTTCGAATCAACTCTTAATAGGTGAGATCTCTCCCTCCCCCCAGCTCCGAAGTCCCGGGAGGGGGGGTGTAGGTGTGGGCTTTGACATAAACCTGCCCGGTTCTGCTCGTTCTCTGGCTGATGTGCATCACTATTTCTTGCTGTCGGTGCACTTGGCTGGTTGTGCAAAGCATGGAAGAAGTTATCCCAGAGAGAGAAGACTCAGGTGGCCACCTCCCGTCTGTCGGAAGCTGCTGTTGATTTCAGTATTTTCGGCTCAAGTCTCTTAAATCACAGATGGAGCTGTATTTCCAGCCAGTACAAACCCCTAGTTGATTGAAGTAGGTGAAAATACTCTTAATTTACAGCATTTATGGCCCTGATCCGTAGGCAGCGTACGCTACGTATGCGTGATGTGGAGGGAGAAGCCTGAATTTGTCAGTCACGCAGAGTCTTGTGCAAAATAGCTCCACGGTTGCTGGCGTGGTTGCCAGAAGGGCTTTTGAAATGGCAGAGGTTGTGAAATCACGGCAAGGAGCAGGAGAGCAGGAGAGCTGGGCTGGAGGAGGGCTCGTGCCCCTTCGGCTGGGAGAGCGGGTGTTGATGGCTGTGTTTAGCAAGGCACCTTCCTCCTGCTCCTGGCGTTTGGAGTGCGAGGCGGTGACCTACGGGCCTTTCTCAAATGAGAAGAGTTTCACAGACGTAGCCCTTTTCTCCTCATCTTTTGATGGCTCTTCGCAGGAGTAACTGTGTTTGTTGGCTGGGGGCCGTTACTACTCCCGTGAGACAATGCTGCTTTTGAAAATGAGTATTTTCTTTATTTTAGTCACCGTAGCTATACTGATAATCTTGTCCTTTTGTCTCCTGTTCCCCGGGGGGGTTTTTGCCCTTCCTGGATCTCATCCTGATCCCTGCTTGCGAAAACAAATCCCGGGTTGCTGATGAAATCGTTGTCTGATGTGCTGCATCGTCCATGGCTCTGCAGGGAGGGAAGGAGCCGGTGCCCGGCCAGAATAGCAGAGCTTTAATTGTTTTGCTCTGGCTAAAGGCATTCAATCTTCCTTTCTCCATATCCCCGCTTTAGCTGAAGTAAGAGAAATTTAGCGTCTTCAGATCCTTAAGAGTATTTTCTCTTGGCCTTGTGGTTGGCATTATTATTGCTGGGCATCTACAGCCTGTCCTTCCTCTCCCCTCCCAGCACACCAGGTTAGACATTACACATGCACAGGAGGTGGATTGAAGGGGCTAATAGATCTCCATCGTTAACGATGAGCCTGTAAATGAATGTTTAGTGCTGGCAGCATCACTGTGTCTCTGGTCTTTCATCCCCTGGAGCTCATGGACAAGAAAATCAAGAGAAGCGGGCGATGGTGGGTGCTCCCCTGCCTGTGCTGCCTGTCCAGCTCCTCCTGGGGAGCAGCTCCCCAGGAAACCCCCTGTAGCCCTGCCTTTTGGTGGGAACAGCTTGTTTTGACCATCCTTGCTGCGCAGTGGCCTGGGCTGACTGATTTTCCTGTTGGGCAGCTCCATGATGAGCTGGCGTTGATGCTCCAAAGGCATCGTGAGGTCCCACAGGTGAACTTCAGGTGGAAGAGGAATCTCCAGTGACCATGCATCTAGTAAGATGCATCTGTTTATAAAAAAAACATAGCTTTTTCTCTTATTTTTGTAAGGTTGGTAGTATTTTTTGCTTCAAATGTTTTATTTTGCTTTTGGTGGTTGTAGTTTTCTTTGTCTCCGTGCACCTTTAACGTCACGGCGCTGAGCGCAAGCGTTGACTACAAAATCGGAGCCATCTGTGAGGTCTGGGACCTGGGGGTGGGGAGGAAGGGCCGGCGTCGCTTCCAAAAAAAAAAAAGAAAAATGTGGTTAAAAATCAAACTGCTGGATTTTGAGTGACAGTTCAGTAGTAGCTGCTTGGCTCTGTTTACTTTTCCTTGGGATTTGGACGCTCGCCCGGGTCCCGTAGCCCGCAGCAGGGATGGGGCAGGTAAATTTGCAGGGAGTTCCAACAGCCTTGGGCTCGGGCTGGGGTCCATCTGGGGGGGCTCATCTCTCCCCACCGCGCATTTGTGGCTTTCCCCACAGAGCTGTCGGCTGAAGAGACACCTATAGACATCTGCTATTGATTCTATGTCTGGAGAGAGAACGGGAATTATAAATATATTATTTTTTTTTTATATGCATGGCCAATTGACTGGAGAAACTTTCCTCTTTCTGAGTCATTGCTGCGTTTGGAAGCAGGTGGAAGAGGTGCCATGGCTGAGATGATGGCTATTGGGCCTTTTTGAGGTTGCCAGAGCCCAGAAAAATAAAAACAAAAACCCAACCAAAAATAAGGAATGGACAATTTAGATTTTTAGGGAACAACAACAAAAAAATTCCCCAAACAAAAGAAAAACTTTTTATCACATTTCAAATCTTCCTTCTCCCCGTCCCCCCCCC
>VXAK01025925.1:32910-45315 GCA_013399435.1 Arenaria interpres
TACGAATGCCTGTTGGCATAGAAACTACCGGCTGGGAGTGAAGCATGTGAATGTAAAAGGAGCCATTCTGCCTGAGCAACACGGACTCTGCAAGCTGGCTGAAATCTTTTACGAGGCAAAGAAAATTGCCCAGATGTTGCACGAATTATAATGGCACTAAATATTTAGCTTTTTCAATTTGCACTTAAATCCAAAAAAGCTGGAAACGTAGGGAATGCGGATCCATTACCAGTGGGCTTTCTTTTCTTCTGAAAGAAACTGTAGTCCTAAAAATATTGCTAAAATCTGTTTGGCTCCGAGTAGTGCCAATTCCTCATTAAAACATGTGGATATTTCTGTGGTTTAATCTGTTAGAAATGCATTCAGCATCCAGTTATGTTAAATTAAGCAACAATATTGGCCTGGTTGTTGTTTGAAATATTAAATGTGGCAGTCGGAACACCAAGCAAAATGTTTGCACATTTTAATCGTTGGATGAGTAATTTTTTTAAAAAAAATATATATATATTCCGAGGAATGATCAAGAACACTTAGAAACCGTCCCCACTCTCCTCGATTCGCCTCCTTTCCCGCCGCTGGGCTCCGGGAGCGGCGCAGCATCCCGGCTCCTCGCCTCCCCTCCCGGCGTGGGACCACCATGGGATGGAGCCGTGGGGGCACCGAGGGGACGCTGCTCCCCCTGAGCATCCTCCTCGCCACCTCCCACGCTCTGAAACCCCCCGAGGGGAGTCTAAAAAGCCAGCCCGGCCAAACGGAGAGGTACGCACCACGCCAGCCTTTTCCTTCAGAGGCTTTTCCTCCTCGTTCTTCACCCCCTTGGGGTTTCCTAAATATTGCCTCGGACAAAACGCCTCTAAACTTAAATGGCTCATGGGCACGTAGCAGCGGGTTGTTTATCGCCCGGCAGCGTGGAGCTTTTAGTTATTACCTTTTTTTTTTAAAATTCCCCAATTTTTAATTGCCTCCTGGTAAGGCGGCCCCCCTTTTTTCTGCTGGAAACGCAGCGAGGAAGGGCTTTGCTGCTGTGGGTGTTGGAGCGGGTGGTGAAGGGAGCGGTGGAACGTGGCTCGGGACGCATCCGTAGTATCCAGCACGGAGAAAATACCGCTGCTTGGCGGGTTTTAATGGGGTTGGGGGGCCTGTTTGGTTTTAAATTGGAGACGTTGCAAAAATGGTTCTATATTAAGGTTAAAAATGAGGGTAGTGGGTTATATTAGCATGTTTTGTTTTCTACAGCCTTTTGTTTCGGGGGCTTTTTGAATTGCCTGGCAGCTGGTGTTGGATGAAAATGAGCACCCGGCTGGAAAGTGGTACAAAGCAGGATCGTGTTGCCTCTACCTGTGTGTGACTTGATACAGCGTTCCGACCTGAAAGGGGCAGTGGAGAAGGTTGGTCGGCTCTAAATCCAACCAGGCTTTTACTTCTTCTTTTCCTCTTTATATAAAGTGCCTACTTTTCTGTGAGGCAGTTTGAGTTTTCTTAAAAAGACAACCTGAAGCTTTGGTGCAGTTTCCTTTATGACTTTAACTTAAAGAATAATAACTGGGTGATGATAAATGGGGATTGTTAACGATTCATGATGGAAGAAAGCAACTGAAAATATGCAGCATGGTGGAATGGAGGTCATTGCTGTAAATGTCCTCTGCAGAAGCAAACGGCTGTGCTGGGGAAGGGAGGCAGAGGTCGGGAATTGGATGAGAAATCGGCATCAACCCTTCTTTTGGCTAATTTTTGTGGCTGTGAAATGCACCACGTGGAGGGTCCAAGCCCCACAAAGGTCCTTCAGAAGAGGTTCTATGGCTCCATCATCGCTTGCTTGTTTGATGGCTCATCCCTGTGCCCCCCTCTCGGCTTTCTCAGCTTTGCTGTAGGGACTCCACAGCACAAATCAACTTCAAGCAGGTGCTTAATTTATTTAAGCAGGTTTGTTTGTTCTTAAAATGTGTTGCTGACCTGGACCAAAGTGCCTCACAGTTTGGAGAGCCACGGCTTTGGTATGTGGGAGAGGCTGAGAGGCACGCTTGTCCCGATGTGTGCGCCTCGCACAGACCTCCTTCACCTTCAGGGTCCTCACTTTTTCATAGTAATTATGAACTTGGGGAGGTTTGCTGAAGCAGCGAAGCCTGGGTTACCTGCAACAACGGGTGTTGTATGAGAAGGGGGGGATCTGGCCCGAGCCTTTGGCTAAAACCAGTGGCAGGACGGGCTACGGGGTGTGAAGGGAGGCTTCAGGTCCACCACTTGCTTCACCTGCCAATTTTATTTGCAAAGGGATGTTTCTCCTCGTTGTTGGACTGTGTTCCTATTTTGCTGCACTAATCCTTGCTTAACAGACACACGTCTTCAGAGTTAAACGCATTATCACTTTTCATTGATCAGGCATTAATTGGGAAGAGTATTTAGATCTATCCTTAGGTTGTATTAGATCCTAGAGACCATTTCTGTGGCACCAGTACCTTCCTATCTGTTGGGTCAGCGGAATGGGTATCTATCTTTGGAGTGAATTTGGTGGGTTTTGAGACTAGAGCAGGGATCTTGGCAGGGTTTTGGGGTTTTGGTGCTTTCCATGTGGGTTCACTCACTTTAAAGTCTGCAGAATAAAGCAGTAAAGCCTTGTTGCTGCCTGCACCTCAAGGTGAGCACCAGCAGGATCTTTGTTTTAAAACCTGCCCCAAGGGGATAGTAAGAAAGGATTAGAAAGACAGAAGTGGGATGGAGAGAATAAATTAGAAACAGAGGAGAAAGAAAATACAGGAATTAAAAATAGGGGAAGAGAGTTCAAACAGAAGAGGGAAAAAATGGCCTGGACGAGGAAGCTTTGAAACGCGAGGGACTGGGCATCTCTGAGCGTGAACAAAAAAAGCTCTGACGCCAAAGCAAGGCTAAAGGAAAGGCACCTGGATGTGTAGGATACGTGGGGAGGGAGATGGGAAAGGGGTGAAGGTGGCAAAGAAATGAGGGGTTGGGAGGGAAGAGCTGATGGCTTTCTCTGCAGCAGGCTGCAGGGTATTCCCTTTACTTGTCCTTTACGCCAGTTAATAAAAAGTGATACAGAAAAAGCCCCTGAGCCCTGAATACGGGTGGAGTGATGAATGGGAAAGACTGACCCATCCGTTGTTACGGGGAGCATCTCAGACAGTCTCCTGTTCCCATCATCTGGGGGAGGCTGGAGAAGGCAGTGCTCTACCAGGCTGAGAAACCGTCTGGTTTTGAAGGTCTCCCGCAAAACCCCTGACTAGTTGAAGGGAGAGGAAATGGAGCACGACTGAAGATACCGTGTAAGTCACGTTTCCCACATCTGCTTTGTGGTTGTGTCACAGTCTCACGCTGTCCGCGATGCCGAAAGCGCCGTGTTGGCATCAGGACAGGTGACAGTCTCGGCACTGCAGCCCCGTGCAGACAAAGCATAGGATTTTTTGACCTCTAGAGCTAGTTTAAATTCATTTGCAGTTTCATCCTATGTCTCCTCGCTAGCAAAGGCAAGGTAAGATAATTTTAACCTTCAGGTGTTCTCTCTTCAAGTAGCCCTTTTAATACAGATGTGCATTGGCTTCTGCAGTGAAGGTAGAGCCTCCATTTAATTATCCATCGCATGGAGAGAAAGCAATTAATGGTGTCACTGACAGACACTGCGCGTCTGAAAAGCGTGAGCTCGGTGGAGGTTGCTTCTTACCGAGAAGTTTGGCTTTCACCTCTAGAAGTGTGCTTATACGTACCTGACAAAATATTTGGTGAATTTTGATGATGGTATACGGGCTGAGTTGACCTTAATTCTGTCAGGAGGGTGTTGTCATGCAGCTGTGCAAACCAACACAGCTGGATCCACTGGGAGGGAGCTCTGTAAAACGCATCCATGGCAGCAACCTTCCTTCTTCCCAAACAGACTGACGGGCTCCTGAAGGTGAGGATAACTGCAAGGCTGCGTTACAGGGATTAGAAACGAGGTGTAAGAACCTGGTAAAAATAGACGGAGAAGAATCCTTCAAATTACTGGACTCGGTTACTTTATGTACACCTTGGTGTGCTCCCTCCATCACTTAGATCTGAACAGAAGGTCTCATTTACCAGCATCCCTCCCTGCAGAGATGGTCTCGGTGTATAAACACGTGAGAGTGGCGTTTATTCAGACTGGTGTGTATGAAGTACACTCTTGCAGGAAAACTTTTATGAGGTTTCTCTTCTTTTTGTTTGCCTGTGCGTTGCAGTGGATGCGGCCTCTTCTTGAGTGTTTATAGTTTAAAGTCAAACTTTGATTTATGACATCCATTCAGTCTCCTTGGCAATGGGGCATATTTAGATTAGCAGTGGGATATGCAGGGCCTCGCAGGAACTTTTTCAATGCTTTTTTTTTTTTCAGTATGGAGAGGAAGAAGAGTGTTAAATGCAGTTGGCGTTGACGGGGATCTTGGGCTGCTTTACAACTGATCCTTCACTCTGTTCCTTCTAAAGAAGGGTTTAGAGAAAGATACTGGTGCTGCAGGCATGTCACAGCATATTGACCTGTAAATTCCCCACCCTTGCAGGTTTTCACGCCAACGTCTAAGGCATGTCAGGAAAAAGGGAATGTAAAAAAATGCCACTGGGATGGTGGCAGTACCCAAGGGATGTTCCCATTATAACCATCTCGGTGAACATCGTTTATTATCATGATCTGAGTGAGCCTTTCCCCTCTCCCCCCTTTCTTAAAGGGGGGGAAAAAGCCACTGAGCAATCCTCCTGCGAGGCTGAGAGTATTGTCTACCTGCAGTCAAGGCTTGGAAGCGTTTGTGTTGATACCAGTGTCTGCTGATACCTTACCCTGGTCTGGAAGGAGAAGACAGGACAGCTCTCTCCAGGGCAGGCTGCAGAGTGATGGTGCTCGCGGTGGCTGGGGAGGTCCCTCTCTGCCAGGGTCAGGACCTTGCTTGAAGTCATAGAATCATGGAATGGGTTGAGTTGGAAGGGACCTTAAAGACCATCCACCTCCCACTAGACCAGGTTGCTCCAAGCCCCGTCCAACCTGGCCTTGAACACTGTGAAGAATTCGAAGTATTGTGTTGTTTGGGCTGTAACTGTATTGCGGGCAGAGGAATGGTGTGGGGTACCTAATCCGTGCAAAAAAATGCAAAGGATTTTACTTCCTCTTGGGTTTTTTTGTTTGTTTTTTTTGCTTTGAACCAACATATCACTAAGCTTATAGGAGGGCACGTTGATTCTGAAGCGGGGGGCTGTTTGGAGGTGGGGTGTCGGGAGGGAGCCCCGTGCCTGCGGGGTGCCAGAGCTGCGGCTCCCACGTCGACGTCGGTCTGTGGCGAGAGCTGAATGTGCCAAGGAGGCAATAAAAAAAGGCAAAGAGAAGTTTGCCAGGTGATGCAGCAGCTCTTTGCTTGCCTCTCGGCCATCTGGGGAGGTCTCACCCCCCGTGCGAGGCGTAGGGACGTGCTGTGGTGACGCTGAGCAGCACCCTCCCTCCGCCGACGGCGTCTGGCTGCGGATCGTCAGCTGCTGACTAGCAGGGGAATCCTGGAAATCCTTCTTGGAGGGCCGTATTCTGCCCTCCTGGCTATTTATTCTTGGCTTGAGCATGGAAACAAGGCCGAAATTCAGTTCCCCAAGTGCAGGAGGAGCCCTTAATCAAAGGCACACGGGAGCGAGCTGTCTGGGTGCGATGCTCAGGGTCTGGGGTTTGAAGTCAGTGACAGGGATTATCCAGCCACTAATAAGTTTCATGTGAAACTCCAGAGCTCGCGGCTACCAAGCAAATCTCTTACAAAACTGCTGGAGGAAAGGAAGCTGACTTCAGCAGACCTTGAGTTTGTTTAATTGAAGCCCAAGAGTGATGAAGCAGCTGCTGAAGGCCGGCATTGGGCTCCCTGTTGCAGAAGAAAAATACTCAGAAATTACTAATTATTTATTATTTTTTTTTTAATTGCCTGTGCACTTAAAATTGATTTAATTTTTGGTGGTATTACTGAACCAGAACCAACCACTGCTGCTTGCCTTTGCTCTGGGGTAAGGCTGCGTGAGAGCGGAGGAGAAGCTTCCAGAGGTCCCTGGTGCTTTTGATGCACATTTGAATTCAGGAGATTTGAATTCAGGAGATTGGTGCTGGGAGGGAGAGTCTGGGCTCTGCACAGAGCCCAGGAGGGGTGAAGCCCTTTCCCCTTTCTTAGGTAATAAAAACAGAGCAAATGGTCTTTTTTCAGTATGTAAAACTTCTCCCCAGCAAATTCCTGCCTTCCTTTGCGTTGCCCCCAAAACAGATTTTGGTCGCTGTGGCCTAGAGCAGGGGAAGAAGGAGAGGGGGCTGCTGGGCTCCATCACAGGCGTTTTGCAACGTTGGTCTCTGAGAGCTGATCGTGTTATTGTGGCTTTTTGTGGAGTTGGGTTTTATTTCCCTAGTGTTTTGGTGTATTTTGAGTCCTTCAGTTTAAAATGTTAACAAAATTAAGCTCTGTGCCTCCTTTCACAGAATCCCATGGGGTTGGAAGGGACCTCGGGAGATCATCCAGTCCAACCCCCTGCCAGAGCAGGTCCACCCAGAGCAGGTCCCACAGGATCGTGTCCAGGTGGGTTTGAATGTCTCCAGAGAAGGAGCCTCCACCACCTCCCTGGGCAGCCTCTGCCAGGGCTCTGCCACCCTCACAGGAAAGAAGTTCCTCCTCATGTTCAGATGGAACTTCCCATGTTCCAGTTTGTGCCCATTTCCTCTTGTCCTGTCCCTGGGCACCACTGAAAAAAGCCTGGCCCCATCCTCCTGACACCCACCCTTTAAGTATGTATAGGCATTTCAAGGCAAATAAGTGGGTGTTATACACAGGAGGTGGGGAAAGGTGGGAGAATTTGAGGAAAGTCATTTTTTGAAAGAGTGGTTGAATTTTTGATGTGAAACCAGTGCTTAATTTTCAAGTGTACTGACCATTTGCATCCAGCTGCAGTGTCTCCACGTCTCTAGGGGATGTAGGCTCTCAGCAAGTTTGAAAACTCTGTCTGAGCTGCCAACCAAAATTTATGGGTGACTCTTGATTTGAAATTTGGGTGTTTTGGGTTTTTTTCTACAGAGCTTTCATGTGGGAAAGCATCAGAATGAGCTTCTCAGTCTTCAGCTTGAGCTCTTGGTACCATCCTGGCATTTGTCCTCCGTGATACAGCAAGTCCTTTAGCGTCGTAGCTCTGGGAACCCAAGCAAATAGGACAGTTTAGTGATTGGGGCATTAAAATAAATCCCCTGGTTATTACCCCAAATTTAACCTGCGTGCATCAGTCTCCAGACACGCGTGGGGCTCACAGGATCCATCGGCTCTTTGCTCTCTGGTACCTGCCAGCAGCACGCTGAAGTGGCTGGAGGGGGAAGAGAAAGGGAAGCACTAGCTAGATTTGTTAGTAAACAGTGTAATCGCACTCCATTTCCACGCTTGCTTTTGTTTTGGTACAATATTTCCACCAAAGCGTTTGCCAGGTGTTTAACACGTCTGCATTAAAAACCCATTACGGAGCTCATTGCCCTTGCCCCAGGGGCTTTGACTTGCAGCCCAGTTACCCAACCAAAAAAAATTTTCTAAGAAATTTTCCTGACTGTATTGCTCCCGTCGGCTGGTGCAGATGGGACTGACTTCGGGTGTGAGCCTGGGCTGGGTCCCGGTGTCGCAGATTCACCCCCGTGGCGTCCGCCTGCTTCCAAACTCAGCAAGGGGTGGAAAAAGCTCCTTGGAGATGGCAGGTTTGCCGGTTTGGATAAATATTTCCCCTCCAAAACCATGTTAGGTACAGGGAATATTACACAGGGGGAGAAAATACTGGTGTGTTTGTTATGTACAATGATGCGTTTGAGGTTTTTTTGTTGTTTTTAAATGATGGAGGATGAGATTTTTTTTAAATAAAGGGAAGAAATTAAAGTGCTCAAACTTCGCAGAGATTCGAAGTTGAGTCATCCCAAAGGGGCTGTCCCAACGCATTCTTTGCTGGCCCAGCTTGGCCAGTCGGGGTGACTCAGTAAATCACCAGTGAGTGTAGCCTCACATTTAGGTCTCCTGTATCTCGTTCCTCTGCTTCATATGTTTGTGAAGGGACCACTCCAGAAATCCTTGGCAGTTAATTCTCCAGGCCTGAATTTTCCCCATATGTAAAATGGAGACGTAAATATTACCTGCTATTCCCATCTCTTACTATAAATCGCTTTATTAAAAGTCATAAGTATTGTTGTTGCAATACATCGAAGCAAATCACAATGTACCAATCTGGTTCTTTTTTTATACGCTGATGTTTGGATGCTTTTTTTCTGTATTTTCTCTTTCTGGAAGAAGTAGATTGTTTTCCTTGCTCTTCTTTCCCCAGAATTCATGGTGGCCGGAACGGTCTCCAGAACTCCTTAAGACCATGGCACGGGTTGGAGTAAATCCAAGTAATGACAATATTTGGTAAAGGGCACACACCGTTGGAGAGTGGAGCCTGGGAGTTTGCTTCCAGGGTTACTGGATTGCAGCAGGAATGGGAACCCGCGTGATTCCTGTCAAATGCTCTTCAGCCACATTTGAAAATTCAAATCGAATCAGGGATTTGAAGAGAGAGTAATTTTCCAAGTTCTAGGATGAGACCCTCTGGCAGTTCTGGATGTTTACGGGGTTTGGGGGTTTTTTTGGTACTTTTTATTTAGTTTACCCCTCCAGGTGACTGCATTGGTCTTAGTGTGAGCATGTGCATGAGGACAGCGAGGCTGGTTTATTGGTAAAATGGCATTTGCAAGCTCTGAACCTTGTTGGGAGTCCACGGCCTCCACAGGCATGGAGCATCCAGGCTTCGCATCAGCTTTCGTGCTGGGCACTGGCTCCAGCAATGACTCCGGAGTTCTCCAGGGACATGGAATTTGGCAAGGCTTTGTCCTTTGTGTGGGGGAAGGAGGCTCTTTCTTGCTCCTGTCGGCTTCTTGTTCGTGCAGCTCCATTGGCTTTTTGTAATGGGCTGGTGTTAATAGGAACAAGGGAGTTTTTGGGCTCTGCTCCCTTGGTTCTGAAGGAAATCTGCTTCCCAGCCCAAGCCTGTTGGGAAATGAACCCTGTGCTGAGTCAGCCTGTGGTAGGGCATGTTTAAAGAGCCATAATTTCCTTAGCTGTTCTCACAGGTGTCCATTTTACACCGTATCTGACAGATTTCTGAAAGGCGCTGAGCTCCTCTAATTCCTGATGAAGGCTGTGGCGGGTGGAGGAACTGATTGCCCTTGCAAATGAGCCTGTGGATAACTGGGGTCTGACCCTTTCTGCCCTCCCTCCCTCTTCCTTGCCCTCGCGGAGGGGTTGTGTGTCATCGCTGTAGGATTTACTGCCTTTGGTGTGAGGACCTCGGGTGGGAGCAGGCTCCAGGGGAAGAGTTATGGCCGTGCAGAAGGGACGGCTTCCCACGTACGCCCTGATGCACATCCCACAGAATCCCATGGGGTTGGAAGGGACCTCTGGAGATCATCCAGTCCAAGCCCCTGCCAGAGCAGGTCCACCCAGAGCAGGTTACACAGCAGCATGTNTGATCAGATCCCCCCTCAGCCTTCTCTTCTCCAGACTAAACAGACCCAAGTCCCTCAGCCTGTCCTCATAAGAGAGATGCTCCAGGCCCCTCATCATCTTTGTAGCCCTCTGCTGTCCCCTCTCCAGCAGTTCCCTGTCCTTCTGGAACTGGGGAGCCCAGAACTGGTCCCAGTGCTCCAGATGGGGCCTCCCCAGGGCAGAGCAGAGGGGCAGGATGACCTCCCTCCACCTGCTGGTCACACTCTTCTTGATGCCCCCCCAGGATGCCATTGGCCTTCTTGGCCACCAGGGCCCATTGCTGGCTCATGGGCATCCTATTGTCCAGCAGGACTCCCAGGTCTTTCTCCTCAGAGCTGCTCTCCAGCAGGTCACCCCCAACCTGTCCTGGTGCAGGGAGTTATTCCTCCCCAGGTCCAGAACCCTACACTTGCCTGTATTGAAGTTCATCAGGTTCCCCTCTGCCCAGCTCTGCAGCTGGCAAAACCCATCTAGAAGACGTTATCACCTTCTTTTTTATTAAGCTTGTGTTGACTCTTCAATCCGTGCTGAAAGTGTTGTATTTGGGCAGTAGGAGTGTGTCTTTCAGAGCGGTGTAGGAGCAATACGGGATTTCCCTCTTAGGTTGTTCTCCACTGGAACCAGCGGGCCTTGCCCAGGGGAAGCAAGTGGCTCTGGCTTGGCTTTTTTTTCCCTACCTGTCCCCAAGGAAACAACAGAAATGCCGTGTCTCCGGTGTGTGTCTATTGAGGGAAAAAGGGATTTTTAAATAGTGATGAACTGTGGTTTTCCCTTTAGTGCAGGAAGCCGATTGTTCATTAGCGATATATATTAGTAATTCTCTTATGAACCTTGTTGGTACATGAATCTGCTTTAATTCCTTTGTATCAGCAAGAGCTGCAGGTATGGATGTCTTCATTACATTAAAAAAAAGGAAGGGAAAAAAAAAAATAAAGGGAAGAAAGCAATGCTTGCAAATTGGTCTTTGTTTCCAAGGAAACAAACTCGACATGCTTGAGCTGTGCGCGATGCAAACACGGCTGGATTCAGCAGACGTGCCGCGGGATTATCTGGGCTGAATATTATTTTTAAACCACCTCCAATTTAAAGGCGAGGGAGAGGATGGGAATAGAATTTGTCGGGCCGGGTTTACCAATCTGTGCGTCACGAAAGCGCTGTGCCGTGTCTCGGAGCCGCCTAATGCCGTGGAGAGAAATCGGCATCCTGTGCTGAAAACAGGGGTCCCTGAGGAACGTCCCCAGAGAAGGGACAGCCTGGGGACACGCTGGCCCTTCCCTCGGTGGAACCCTTCTGTGGAAACAGAGGTCTAAGCACCCGCTCTCTGTGCCAAATTGTCATGGTTTAGCCTGGGTGACTTCACCAAACGTTTTGTGCTCTGAAAATAATTTAGTGGAACGCAAACTGGCCAGCGCTGGGCACAAAAGGCCGCCTGGGGTTCAGAAGTCAAAGGCGAATATTGTCCCAAAATAATCTGCTAAAGAGCTTGATGTCGGGGACTGGGCCGAACGTATCGGGGGGGAGATGAGAGAAAGGCATTATGAGCTGTTTGCGTAGCCCGTGGGACGTGCGTGTGCTGTGGGACCGAGGGAGAGCGTGCCTTTAACTTGCCTTATTGCGTTGGACAGAAGGACTCGTAGCGTTTTTGAGATTCCCTTGGAAGTTTGGTTCAGGAGAGAAGCGCTGGGTTTTGGCCTCGATCTGTCACCCTGATTTTTTCTGAAATGCTGTGTTGATACAGTAACTTGATTTTTTTATATATATATTTATATATATAAAATATATTTTTATATATATTTTTAACCTTCCTTTGAAGAATCAGAACTTGAGCATTGCAGCAGGCACCGTCCATCCAGGGCAGAACCGTCGGCCCGCGCGTGCAGGGGAAGCGAGCACCAGCGCTCGGCAGAGCGCTCACAATTAACGGGTTTGAAACATCCCAGAGTTTTCTTTGGCTTGGGCCCAACGTGAGGAATAAGGGTCCACGTTAAAACTTTGGCTGGGATTAAATAACCAATTTTTTGCCCTGGCCTGCGGAGCGTTGCTTCTGCAACGACTCTCTTTGCTTCTTGTTGTAGCTCTGGGAGCTGGCGGGGGGGGTCTGTAGGGGGTATAGGCAAAGGATATGTGGGGAAATACAAGTTTTTAAGGAAAAGCGAAGATCCACGTGCAGATAATTCACAGCGTGCAGGGCTGCCGTCCTCCGGCTGTGAAAATGCCCAGTGGACTTCAGTGCCTTGTGGCTTGGCATATTTTGTTGTTTGGAAAACTGGGACAGATAAATAAAATTTAAAAACCCTCTATTAATTCTTTGAAATTATCTTACTGCATTGAGGAGGCAAGGTAAGGATGGAGTGATTTCGGGGCTGACTCGTGGAAAACAAACCTGTCATAAAATTCAGGTCCTTGGGAAAACATAGCGTGGAGTGTGTTGTGCTGGAGTCTCTCTTCCCCTCTCTTTCATCCTGCTTTTTAACTTCCTTGCAAATGGAGTACAAATAATCTTCAAGGTGATAGAGGGTAGACTGGGGTGGGTTTAGCTTTAAGATGGATGGGAAGCACTGTTTGCACTGCCAGCTAAAAGCCTCGGTTGAAGCCTGTTGGGGGGAAAAAAAATAATATTAATGGCATTTCATGAAAATATTGTAATTTGTGGAAGGCCCAGAGTGAAAAACCTGCTGGTTTTGAGTGTCACTGGGAAAGGCTCCTTTTTGCACAAGGCTTGCCTGAGACAGGATTTTCCTTGCTTTTGTTCTAAAACGAGATGCTCGCTGCCTAAAAACGCCTGCCATCCTCGCAGCCTCCTCAACAGAGGATGGAAACAGGAAGGTTGGCTGGATCGGGGTGAATCCTGCACCTTTATTTTTCTTTTTTTTTTCTTTTTTTCTTTTTTTTT
>VXAK01025925.1:57945-126417 GCA_013399435.1 Arenaria interpres
GCTTTTTTTTTTTATATTTTCTTTTAAAGGCACCACTGTCGCTTCTAGTCATCATCTGTTTAGAAATGCTGCAGAGCCTTTCCTTGGCCGGTCTGACCCATCTTCCACCCCCTCCAAACACCTCGCAGAGAAGAGGAAGCCTATTTTCTTGTAAACAGAGGTGGAGAGGAAAAACTAAACCAGCAGTAGCTCCTCTGCTTGGATCCTCATGGCTTTCCAAGCCCTCTCAAGGACTTAAACCAGTCTTTCTTCAGATGCAGTAATTTTTACTTCCCCTTGAAACCTAAAAATAAAAGGGTTGGGGAGGGGGGTAAGGCTTCGTTGCTGGTAGCGTGTACTCTTTATGGAGGCTCTCCGTCCACGGAAGGTTAATAATCACTCTGGGGTCGGCGAGGGAATGAACGGCTGCGGGAAAGGAGGGAAGGAGGGGGGAAAAAAAAAAAGGAAAAGGAAAAAATAATGGCGAGAGTGAGACTTTTATTGTGAAGCAGCCCGTGCTTGGCAGTTGGCTTTTGTTGGGACTGCTGCAAGAGCAGACATTTCTCGGCGGGGAGGGTGGGTATAGGATTTCCCTGCCAATCCGCGGCTGACGGCTTGGGCATGGGGAGTGTGAGCAGAAAGGGAAGTTTGCTCTGAATTTAAGGGAGGGCAGGGGGGGAAAAAAAACCCCAAACCCAACACACACACACACAAAATGGAGGTATTGACACCTGGGGTGAAGTTGCTGTAAAGTTGGCTGGGTGGAGCCGTGGGCTGGTGGGAATGAATGGGCTTGGGGGGGGTGTCTGGTGGGTGCCCCTTGGTGCCGGGTGGTGATGGAGCATCAAGGGGAGAACACTAGCCTGGGGGAAACAGGCTTCGAGCGCTTCCTGTAGCTTCCTTTTGATCCAAATGCTTCAAAATTCACAGTTGGCTCTTTTTATTATTATTATTATTTTATTTTCTACCTTGAGGCTGAGTTTTGTTTGTTTCAGAGCAAGGCATGGAAGTTGTAAAGCTGCTGGCGAGGGATGTGTCTCACATAAGGGACCAAGAGAGCCCCTCAGGTACCACCTTGCCTTGGCACCAAGCTTTTTGACTCTCAGGGAAAAAGCTGTAATTTCTCTCTGGCCTCTCTTGGCGTTGGAAAATCTACTTGGAGAGTTTCTGCCGCTGGCCAGGATCCGGGGCAGCCCCGAGCTCCTGGTAATTGCAGTGAGAGGGAGGGTGGTCGTTAGCTGCCGAGGTCTAATTGACTCCAGGGTTCCTGCCGTGGCTCTTTCTTCAGCAGCAGCAACACCTCTGTGGAAGGGAGAGCGTGGATGATTTGTGGCGTGGGTTTGCTGCATATAAAATAAAGAAAACCTGAGAATCGAATGAGTAAAAATGACCTGCTGAAAATCCCGGGGCTTCCGGTATGAGTCAGTTTAATAGCAGGAATACCAAGACTTTTCCTTGTTGCAACAAAGGTTGGGAGAACAAGCTGGTCCCTGTGAGACAGAGGCTCTTTATCTGCTGCCGGTGTCTGTGGCGAGGGCCCGGCAGCCCCTGCTCTCCACAGTTCTCTTTGCGTTAGTCTTGCAGCAGGGTAAGTCCGTGAGGAAAATGAAGTTATTACCGGTTTAAAAAAGTCCGGGTAGAGGAGAGGTAGGGCTTAAAAGCAGATGTTTGCAGCAAGGATATATGTATTATTGGCTTAGCAAATAAATACATAGAAAAAAAGCTGATTGATGTTACAATTTTGGGCTGTGCTTTTATGATTGTTTCTGGATGGAAGCTGTTGGCCAGTGTCTGCTGGGGGGATGTTCTGGTTCAGGCTGTCTCATCGCTTGGCTGAGCTGGGGTTTCAGATGCTCACAGCTTGCTTTTTGGTGTGTCTCTCACAGTCTGAAGGTGAGGCGTTTGGGGCACAGGTTCCTGCTTGCGGAGAGCATCTAGACATGGCTGTGTTTGGTGTTTAATGGCACTCGGGGACAGGCAGCCACCCACAGCCACCTTCCTCCTCCTCCTCCTCGATGGAGGAGCAATCCTTGAAGGTGCCCTGAGCTCCGTGGGGGCAGGCGGTGGAGGCTTTCCCTTCGAGGTTCCTCCTTCCCATCAGCTGTGTCTTGCTTTGCTGCTGGTGGTGTTTAGGTACAGGACAGGGTGGTCCCGCAGGTGCTGCAGTGGCCCAGGGGGCAGGGACCCGGTGCTGGATGAGCCCTCCCTGGTCTGCACAGGTTGGGGGGGGCTGCTCAGACCAGGGACAAGGAAGAAAGACCCCTCACTCTGTGATAACTGCTGTTGCAGCTGAGTCCCCTTGGAAACAAAGATGGCTGGTAATAGCAACAGCAACACCAAAGCTCATCTCTCCCGCCAGCTTCAGACAGAAACTGGTGTGGGGAAGGCCGACCTGCTGGTGGGGAATGGTTTTGGGGCTGATACACCAGGCTTTGGCTGTGCCTCTTTACCTCTTTTTGGTTGCTCTATGGGAGACGGGCAGGTTGGGGTGGTTTTTTTTTTCTTTCTTTATCACTCAGTGCACTTTAAACCTCGTGATTTGCATGGCTGCGGGCACCATCTGCTCTCCGTGCTGGCCTGCACCAGTTGGCCTGACCCGGGGCTTATTCTCCTCCCGCGTCGCAGGCAGCGAGGTGAGCCCTTCACCCGGCCGAGGGGGACATCGCCGCCTCCCCCATCGCACAAGGCCATCACCATCTTTCCCTCTCAGACCAGCTTCTCCCCTTAAACACCGACCTGTGTCAAAGGACCCCACCTCTTTGTGTATTTGGGGGGTTTTATGCCTTTTTCCTTTTGTTTTGGTAGCTTTTTGTTCTTTTTGTGTGTGTGTGTGTGTCTTGCCGCTTCAAAAAAAGAAAAGAGAAAGGGAAGGTATTAAGGCTGCAAACCTGATCTAGCACCGTGACTCCAGGGGTGTGAAAGGCAGGAGACGAGCAGGTGTTCCCTTCTTACAAAAAAATAAAAAAAAAGAGAGAGGGGGGGAAAAAGAAAAATTACTTTCTGTAGAATTAAAAATAGAGCTCATTAACTTTAATAAACTTGGGTGTTATGAAGGAGGAGTTGGCTGTTGCTCACCGGTGGCTTGTGTTTTCTAAGTTACATTTGAATGAGCTGCAAAAAAACCAAACCCACCAAAAGCACGCTCGGGCTGTAAATGTTGATGAATGATGTGCAATGAGAAGTTATGATCTGCCTCCCCCCACCCAAAACTTGAGTAGTTTGGGGGGAGTGAGGGTCACCTCAGCTGGGATGAGCCGTGACAGTTTTTATCTTTGACCTGTGCCGTGGTGGCAGTTTCCTGGCAGCCTGATTTTGCAGAGTGAGGTTTGCCCCTGATGTAAACAGGATGTGTCCACGATTGTCTCCTTTTAAATGCACTGTGTCTATGAACATTGAGCTAAACCACGATCTTTCTTTTCCCTCCCCTGTCCCTTCTCTCCCCCTGCCCCGCAGCGAACAGTGCTGAGTAAGGGAGAGACAAGGAAAGACGCCTGCATGAAGACTGAGCTGCTGAAAGATATCACCAACAACAAGGAGGAAGGTGAGCACCTGCTTCGATCGAGGGCCAGCCCTTGCTCGTGAGGTCGGCACGTGACGGGAACAAAAGCGGGGGCCTGGAGATGTCCTCTGTCCCCCAGGGGTCTCGGGTGTGCTCCCACGAACAGAGTGGCTCCCTTCTCCTGTGTTTAACCTGAGCAGGGCCCTTCCCCACAAGATGCAAATTTGCTTTTCGGTCCCTCCATCGTCACCCACCTCCAGAACGATACCGCATTCTCACTTCTGCTTTGGTGTGGCCGTGAAGCGCAGAGGAGTTACTTTGAACCTCCTCCCCGTGCCCGGTTTTAACTGAACTCTGATCCCCACCGCTCCACGACCGAGCCCTTTTCCTCCCTCTGTTTAAAGTGAACTTTCTGTTTTCCTGCGAGTTTCTCTGCTGCTACAAAACAGGCACCGGTGGCTGCGGGGTGGCTGGTGGGGTTAGACGCTCCGCACCTCCTGCGCGTGTGGGATGCTTCGTGGCTTCTGCCTTGATCCTTCTGGCTTTTACTTTGCAGGATGCGGTGCGGTGCACGTGTTAATTTGATGAAGTCTTTCCTGCGTGGTTGCCTGTGAGTCGCACGCGCACAAATCTGAGGGCTTAATAAATGCGTCGGTGGGATTGGGGAAAAAAAACCCCCAAACTACCCTTTATCTTCCCCCCCTTTCCCCTTTTCTTTCCATGGCTTTATTATTCCTTGACTAGTTACTTCTCGTAGCTCTGCAGGGATTTGGTGTATTTTTGTTCTTCTTTCTATAATAGCCCATTAGAAAAGCACTGAACTGACCCCATCAAAATACCTAGTTTTAGCTAGAAACAAAATGTTGGACTTAATTCAGATGTGTGCAAGTAGAGCATTGCTTTTTCTTTCTCTTCTGCCTGGCATAATGTTTTGTCGAGGTGCTCTGGTTAGAAAGTAAAGCTCAGAACAGGCAAAATATTGAACGCTGCATCAGACGCTTGCATATTAACCGGGAGCACGTGAGTGCTGGTGCTGACACCAGCGGCGTGTGGACCTCTGGTCTGGGCAGAGCAGAGATGAAGCCTGAGATGTCGGTGTGAGGTTGCCTTGCTCTGGGAGGAGACTCCCTTTGATCCCTCACCTTGCTTGGCTCAAGAGTATAAAGCTGGTTTATTTAGCTCTTGCTTGATCTTAAGGTAAGTGTCAGGAGTCCGTGGAGGTAAAAATCCAGACGGAGGGTGGGAAGAGAGATGTTTCTGCGCCTTGTGTGTCTTGACTGGTTTTGACTTAAAGCAAATGCTGCGTGTCAAAAGGAAGCTGAGAACCCTCCCTGTGCGGGAGCAGTCTCGAGGCTTCGTGTCCACCCACTTCAGCTCATTGTCCAGTTCTGTTACTGGGGAAAGAAGGGTCCTAAGATGTGAATTGCATACTCTCCGTTCTCGTTCAGATTGTGTCCTTCTCTTCCCAAGCGTACCATGTGTGTAAAACGCAATGGTTTGCGTGGTCGGTGGTGGTGTATGTGTGGTGTTCCTCACTGACCTTCGTTACCCAGCTGGGATTGTCACAGGAGTTCGATTACTTAATGTCCCTAAATTCTGTTAATAACAGTGTTTAGTGTTGGCAAAGAATTCACATTTTTGAGTGTTGCGTGAACATGGAATCGTTACAGCAGAGTTGCAAGAGGGCATGACATAGTTTCTTTGAACCCTGTTTTCTGGGTCGGGGATGGGTGGAACCGTCTGGAGCTGGGATGCGTGGGCTGGAAAAGCACCCTGAAGTTTGAGATTTCTCTCTTGACTTGAACAGCCATTTTCCTTTAGCAAGGAGAGTGGGACCAGCACTGTTTAATGTCTTCATCACTGACACAGACAGTGAGATTGAGTGCACCCTCAGCAAGTCTGTGGATGACACCAAACTGAGTGGTGCGGTGACATGCCTGGGGGACGGGATGCCATCGAGAGGGACCTGGGCAGGCTGGAGAGGTGGGACCATGTGAACCTCATGAGGTTCAACAAGGCCAAGTGCAGGGTAATGCACCTGTGTCAGGGCAACCCCTGGTACCGGCACAGGCTGGGGGATGAAGGGATGGAGAGTAGCCCTGGTGAGAAGGACTTTGGGGGTGCTAGTGGATAAGAAGCTCGACATGAACCGGCAATGTGTGTTCACAGCCCAGAAAGCCCCCCACACCCTGGGCTGCATCCCCAGCAGCGTGGCCAGCAGGGCGAGGGGGAGGATTCTGCCCCTCTGGTCCGCTCTGGGGAGACCCCCCTGCAGTGCTGCCTCCAGCTCTGGGGCCACCAACATCAGAAGGACACGGAGCTGTTGGAGTGGGGCCAGAGGAGGGTCACAAAAATGCTGCAAGGGCTGGAGCGCCTCTGCTGGGTGGACAGGCTGAGAGAGTTGGGGGGGTTCAGCCTGGAGAAGAGAAGGCTCCGGGGAGACCTTAGAGCCCCTTCCAGTCCCTCAAGGGGCTCCAGGAGAGATGGGGAGGGACTCGGGATCAGGGAGGGGAGCCACAGGATGAGGGGGAAGGGTTTGACACTGAAAGAGGGGAGATGGAGATGAGATGTGGGGAAGAACTTCTTTGGTGTGAGGGTGGTGAGAGCCTGGCCCAGGTTGCCCAGAGAAGCTGTGGCTGCCCCATCCCTGGAGGGGTTCAAGGCCAGGTTGGATGGGGCTTTGAGAAAGTGATCTAGTTGAAGATGGCGCTTCTCATTGCAGGGGGAGTGGAGTAGATGGTCTTTAAGGGTCCCTTCCAACCCAAACCATTCCATGATGTGTGGGAATGAAAATCCACACAAGCCTGTGACTGCTGTCTGGCCCCACCACTGATGGAGGTCATCATGTTGGAGATCTCCACACAGTTTTGTTGCACGGAACGTCATACTCTTGTGGGGCAGTAGCTGAGATGCTCTGGTTTATAGTCTGCTGTTTGGAGGCACTGCATCCACTTTGTTCGTTGTCCTCGGTGTCCCAGGCTGTCACTCACAGAATCACAGAATGATACAGGGTTGGAAGGGACCCCTGGACTCCTGACAGCTCAGTGGCTGCTGCCCCAGGGGATGAGCTGTGGGGCAGGGAGCTGGGTGGGTGCTCTCGGGGAGCACCCTGGAGGTAGGGGGTCCTTGGATGGGTAGTTGTGGTGTTTGGTTCTTTGTTCCTCAAGTGGAAGGTGTTGCAGAAATGCACTGTTGTGACCAGCTGGGGTGTCCTCTTCTGGCTTCGTCCTGGCACTGGGAAAGAGAAATAATTGAACTATAAATTTAAACACAACGTCTGTAGAAACGAAATCTTTGCGTTTCCAGCAAGTGCTTTAATTTCCAGTTCGAGGGGTCAGTCCCAGCCTGTGTAAAGCCCCGTGTGAGGTGTTCGCTAGGCCCGGTGTCCCCTTCAGTGTAAAATTGCTCAATACAGGCAGAAAAAAAGCTGTGGGTGAGACTGTGTTTCCCTGTTCGTGGGGAAAGGTTCCCGTTCGGTTTTACATGTGGGTGTGAGTTTAGGTCCATCTTTCCCTTTGAGAGGGGCAGGGAGATGGAAGAGATGAGCGGAAAAAAGCTTCTCTCATGTTTTATTAGGCCACATTGTCTTTAGCCTGACTCAGAGAGAAACTAATTAAAAAGCGGTTTCTTTGCAAGAATTGCAAGTGATTTCAGTTCTGCTTCTAATGTACACAGCTCCTGACTCCGTGCTGCGTCTCGCTTGACCTTTCGAGGCAAACCACTCCTTTTCTCATTCCCCAGCCCCAGAGATGGAAAGTTCCACCGAGGCAGGAGCAGGAAGGGGAGTTGGTAACGAAGTTCTCCATTAGCCTCGGCGTCCTGAGACTTCACCCCCGGCAGCTGTTTTACAAGAGCAACGGTGCTGCGTGAGACATACACAGTGGCTTTGCTCTCAAATAAACTTTGCGCTGCTTTTAGAGAGTGTCAGGGTCTTAAATTCCTGGAGGGGCCTTTTTCTCTATTTTGTTTTTTTTGTTTGTTTGTTTTTCCCCCTCTTATTGCAGAGAGGAAGTTGCCATGAGCGAGGAAGGTGCTGCAGCTGCAACCTTGGCGTTCCCAGGTGCAGAGATGGCTGCTTTAGAAGGAGAAAAAGAATAACCTCCTCTCCTTGCCGTGCTCAGCACTGAGCTCCCCTGCTGAGACTGGCGGCCAGGAGACCAGACAGAGCAGAATGATGCTTAGGTATCTTAGATATTCACCCAGATGTGCACCCAGGTGCTCCCCGGGTGTGAGAGCCCTGCTCCGGGGAGGCTGCGGCAGCAGAAATGTGCTTGGAGCCTGGCAGCCCCGAAGCAGGAGTGTCCCTCGGTCACAGATGGGCTCGGGTCCCCGTGGCCCATCGCTGCGACACCGTGGACCTGATGCCATGGCAAAGGGCTTCAAGTCTCCACTGGTATTTGCAGGCAGCCCCACTGGCGAGATGCTGAATCCCATTTACCCCACCGGTGTGGTCTCAGCATTGAGCATTCACAGCAGAACTTGTTCTTGGTTTGTCTTTTCTTCTTTTCTTTCCTTGTTTTGACTCTTGGCGTGTCTGATGGGAGATGGGGAGCGGTGACACTGCGGCAGGGTGACAGTGCTCTGGGAGGAACAGCACTTCTGTTTTGGAAATACAAACCCAGGCTCTTGGACGGATATCACCCGCCTTCATGGATTTAAAAGGGTGGAGGGAAGAAAAGACCATCAATAACTCACCCCAGAGAGGAACTTTGGCCTGAAACACTTAATTCTTTTCATTTCTTGGCTTGAGAATGCTCTGCTTTTTTGGCTTGAGCGGTAGAGGTGGTGCTTTCCCTTCCAGTGGGTACGGGAGCTCCAGCCACTGGTTTTCCCTGCTCTGTACGAAATGGGGGTTTCAGCCCCCATCTCCTTGTCATCCTTCTCCCGTCAGCTGGGCTTCCCTCTGCTTTACAATTTTCTTCTTTTTCTTTTTTTTGACTTTGAGTAGGAATGGGGGAGGGAACCGTTGTAACACAAGGATTATAAGCAAGTGCTTCTCTGTCTTTTAAAAGTTTATCCAGGAGGACAGTTGGGTATTGAATAAATGACTGTGTTACCTGTGGTGTTTTACAGATGATCTGCAAAGTGCTTAAGGTAAAACATCTGTGAAATGTGCGTATATATAAATATAGATGTATGCAGTACTTCTGCTGCGCTTCAGAATCGTGAGCTTTTCATTTAAGCGCTGTCTTTGCTTAGTTCGGTTTGATGTTTCTCTTGCGGCGGCTGCAGCCTCGTGGCTCTGCTGGGGGCACTGGGAACGTATGGAAAATACCGTGCGAGACATGGGCACTGGGGTCCCTCACCTCCACCATTGCTCAGCACCAAGGTGGTCAGAAAAACATATAAAATTTCCAGATCGGATAATAGTGCATTTACCTGTGGGATTATTTGCTTGAGGGTACAGCAGAGGGCTACAAAGATGATGAGGGGCCTGGAGCATCTCCCTTACGAGGAGAGGCTGAGGGACTTGGGTCTGTTTAGTCTGGAGAAGACAAGACTGAGGGGGGATCTGACCAATGCTGGTAAATACTTACAGGGTGGGTGTCAGGAGGATGGGGCCAGGCTTTTTTCAGTGGTGCCCAGGGACAGGACAAGAGGAAATGGGCACAAACTTGAATGTAAGAAGTTCCATCTAGACATGAGAAGGAACTTCTTTGCTGTGAGGGTGGCAGAGCCCTGGAAGAGGCTGCCCAGGGAGGTGGTGGAGTCTCCTTCTCTGGAGACATTCAAACCCACCTGGAGACGTTCCTGTGGGACCTGCTCTGGGTGACCCTGCTCTGGCAGGGGGTTGGACTGGATGATCTCCAGAGGTCCCTTCCAACCCCATGGGATTCTGTGATTATTTATTTTTTTGTATAATTTTTTTCCCCTCAGCCCTAGTGATGATTGCATTTTGGCCTGGAGTGTAAGGGCTCATAACACATGCATATTTTTCTTATTTTGTCTCCTTGAGCAGTGAGATCTGAATTTAAAAAAAAAAAAAATATTCTAAAGACTTTATTATTTTTTTTCAGAGCCTTCTCAGAGTAATACAGAGCTTTGAGCTGATCCTCTGGCTGCCTGTGTACGGAAAGTTTCTGGTGGCTCCTTATCCCCTTCGGTGTCTGGCTGTGACCGGGGAGGGCTGGCAGGGACTGGAGCACATCTGTTGGGCAGGCTCTGCCCGCGGGAGGGTTTTGCCAGGCTGGACCCAGCTCCAGGGCAGGACTGGAGCCAGGTCTGGCTCTGCTGGAAGGGCTGGAAACCCGACAGGGCAAAGGCAGCGGAGAGGAACCGGTGTTGCGGGAGTCTGGGCTGGGAGAGCAGAGGTGGGTTTTGTTTTCCCTAATTTAGGGTTTTTCTTTGAAGTTATCATTCTAATTCTGAACTAGTCCAGCTCATTTCTGCTTACACGTGACAGTCCTGTCCAGGCCGTGATTAGCTTATCCAAAGATAGGTGTCCAAAGTCAGACTCTGCTTTCTGAGCTGTCATCTTCTTTCTGTTGGTTGTGGTTGTGGCTTTGGGGCACCCTGGAGTTCGAGATGTCTTTTAGACACCTGATGGGGTGTCCTCATCCCATCTGACTGAGCTTCTTCCCTTCTTCCCCAAGATTCTCTTTTCTTCATGGAAATTGGGACTTTGAGCAACCTGGTCTAGTGGGAGGTATTCCTGTCCGTGGCTGGGGGGTTGAAATTTGATGATCTTTAAGGTCCTTTCCAACCCGAACCATTCTATGATTCTATGAATTTTAATTTAATTTTGAACGACAATGTTTGGTATTGGGACCGAAACTGCTGCAGAGGGTCTGCTTGAGCGTGGGGAGAGGTGGGAGGGCTGGGAGCTCTTCTTCGCTCTCAATGAGCTGTTCATTCAGAGAAGTGATTTAAATATATTACTGATTATTCTTTGCCATGTGCAGTCACAGGCATAATGTATCTGCATAATTTTCTGAGTCTTAAATTCCTCATGTTACTACAATTTAGCCAGCTCCTGGGAGATAAACCTTTACTGAAGTTTCTTTCAACTTGGTATCAACTTCAGGTACCTACCTGGCAGACAGAGCAGACTAACAGAAAATACATAGGACTACAAGAAACATAGTTTTGCTCTGTTTAGAAGGAATGAATACTCTCAAGTTGTAAAGTCTTAGAGAAATACCAATTTTAGGGTTTTATTCCCTTGCACTCCCAGTGCACAGGAGCAGAAAAGCTGTTGAACAGCATTTTCAAGAAGAGAACTCATTGCCACGAGGTGTATTTGAAATAAAGGTTTTAGCAGGTTTGCAGTGAAACTTTTTTTTTAATAATGGGAAAGGGGAGATGAAAAGGTCATGTCAGAAACAAGCGTTTCTTTACCTCTCTGGTGCTGTTGAAGAGCTTCTGGAGGCTGTTTTATTCAGTATTTCTCCATTGGGAAGTTTCTGCTGTCTCTAGTTTGTGTTCCCATCCCCATCTACAGGCCTATTTCAGCAAAAATGTAAATATATATTGAAAAGTGTCTATTCAGCAATGCTTGTGAGAGCACACTTCATGTAGCTAAGACTTATTGAAGGTGGCCAGACTTCCCAGAATGATATGATATGATATGATATGATATGATATGATATGATATGATACGATGTGATGTGGGGTTGGAATGGACCTCTGGAGATCATCTAGTCCAACCCCCTGCCAGAGCAGGTCCACCCAGAGCAGGTCCCACAGGAACGTGTCCAGGTGGGTTTGAATGTCTCCAGAGAAGGAGACTCCACCACCTCCCTGGGCAGCCTCTTCCAGGGCTCTGCCACCCTCACAGGAAAGAAGTTCCTCCTCATGTTTAGATGGAACTTCTTACATTCAAGTTTGTGCCCATTTCCTCTTGTCCTGTCCCTGGGCACCACTGAAAAAAGCCTGGCCCCATCCTCCTGACACCCACCCTGTAAGTATTTACCAGCATTGGTCAGATCCCCCCTCAGTCTTGTCTTCTCCAGACTAAAAAGACCCAAGTCCCTCAGCCTTTCGTCATCAGAGAGATGTTCTAGTCCCCTCGTCATCATTGCAGACACGTCCTGTTACACAATGATGGAACAGCGAGTTGGAGGCCGAGCATGAAGGCAAGCGGAGCTGTACCTCACCCTGGGATGGCAACTCCTCTTTTACTGTTACCAGACCAGGTGATTTTGGTTGTGAAAAACAGACTGGCTTACTTGGGTTACCACATCTTACTGAGCAGTGTAGCTCCTCACAGAAATTAGTTCTTCGTGGGGGTCTCTTTAGCTCCATGATCAGGTAGGACCCTTGTGTGACGAGCTCCTGCAGTCGATGGGTTGGCCGTGGTGCTTCTTGCAGGATCCCTGTGCTGTACAGGAACTCGGTCTGCAGAAAACAGTGCTGCTCTAAAGCATTTGTTAATTTGTATTAGTGCTGCCAGAAAAGGCAGCAGGAGGATGGAGATGATTTGTCCCCAAAGAAGCCTGTTCCAGCAGCTCAGGACAGCATTGCTGCGGTGTCTCAGAGCCACCGGAGCAGGAGAAGGGAGATGGTCTCTCTTCCCATGCCCTCCTTGGCCTCTGCAGGCTCTTGCTGGCCAGCCGTGTGATGCCAGTTGCCATAATGGTTTTTGTCACATGGATGCATGTCCTTCAGGCACTGAACTGTGACACTTGGCCCATTGAGTGGTGGCATCACCAATGGTTGGGGCTGGAGTTGAAAGCTTTAGGACCTTGCTTTGCCCTGCAATGGGGCCAAGTGGGTGCGTAATCCTCTTAGATCAAACCCACGCCCCTGAAGCGTCCTCCAGGTCTGTGCATCTGCTGGGACTGGGAAACTTCCTATCTTTGTTTTGTCAAATCTCCAGTCGTGCAGATTTGGAAGGCTGGTGCCTGTTTGTAGGGGATTGATGGCACTTTCGCGGTCAATCAGGTTGCATTTTGCACACTTAATAAGAGTGTATGTGTTGGGGGAGAAGACTGTATGTGGGATTTTAATTTTAGCCTCATGGATTTTTCATAGGGTGACTCTTTCTGGAGTAACGCAGTTATTCTTTCCCCTAGGGCGGTGCTCTAATTTACCTTGTTTTGGTTGCCTTCATGGCAGGTAGAGCAATTCCTGCCCTCTGCTTATTCGGTTTATCTAATAGTCTGCCACGGCAGTTATTTGACTGTTCTGCTGGGAGTGAGCAGTATTTAAATCCACAAATATTGAAGGCTTCATTCGGCCAGGTGCCTGGTGCTGAGCACTAGGAACCCCCATCTGTGGTTGGGGAGCTCGGTTTTTGTTTTCTTCTGGTGCTGACTTTGCTGAAATAACTGCTTAAATGGCCACAGCACGGTCTTTGAAAGACACCAAATGCAGAAAGAGAAACGGGGGTTTAGGACTACAAAGATGATGAGGGGCCTAGAACATCTCTCTTACGAGGAGATGCTGAGGGATTTGTTCAGTCTGGAGAAGAGAAGGCTGAGGGGGGATCTGATCAACACCTATAAATACTTAAAGGGTGGGGGTCAGGAGGATGGGGCCAGGCTTTTCTCAGTGGTGCCCAGTGACAGGACAAGAGGAAATGGGCACAGACTTGAATGTAAGAAGTTCCATCTAAACATGAGGAGGAACTTCTTTCCTGTGAGGGTGGCAGAGCCCTGGCAGAGGCTGCCCAGAGAGGTGGTGGAGTCTCCTTCTCTGGAGACATTCAAACCCACCTGGAGACGTTCCTGTGGGACCTGCTCTGGGTGGACCTGCTGTGGCAGGGGGTTGGACTGGATGGTCTCCAGAGGTCCCTTCCAACCCCATATCTTTCTGTGACTCTGTGGTTGAAAGAATTAAGGGCAGAGCTGTTGGCTCCCTCTGCCCAAGACTTTTCAAATAGTTAAATACCAGTGAAAAAACCAGCACTTTGTAGTCTCCCGGAGTTGTTGCTGTTCAAAACAAATGCTTGTGCGTCTTATCAGAGCTTTCAGTACACAGAAGGGGATCTGGGTGGTGTGAGAGGGCAGCAGGTGGAGGTGATAACTTAAGAATCCTGCTTGGGGAGGCACTCAGTTACTGCCTGCTGGAGGTGGGGGTTCTGCCTCTGCCCCCCTATGTCACTGGTGAGCTATTTTTGGGGGTTTGGAGCTCTTTTTGGAGGTTCCAAGCGGGCAGAGTCCATGCGGGAGGCAATCGCAGGCTGAGCTGCCTGGGTTTGAGGGGAACGGACCATATAGTGCAGGTGTCTCATCAGGAAAAGTGGCCAGAGTTGAACCCAGGGAGGAGTTACCTGTCGGCAGCAGGGTTTGAAGACACTTTCCAGTAAGATGCTTAGTGCCCAACATCTGTGGCTTTCAGGTGGAAATAAGGAGCAGGACTATGACTGTCACCCTTGTAATTTATGGGTAGGACTGGGCTGGAGGAAATCGAGCGCTGCGGTCCCACCTGGGCAGAGCCCTGGCCAACCTGCTTTGGATTCAGCAGTGACCACGCTTCAAGCCAGAGGCTGGATGTTCGAAGTGTATTGACCAGTTCTGAGGTGGCTTTCATTTCGATGCTGGAAATGTTTGTCTTTAAATCCCAGATGAGCACCGAAACTCAGGAAGTTTGAGGAATAATAGGGTTGTTTCAGGCATTAGAATTAATTGCTCATCCAGTTTCGATCTGAAGGTGCTGTTTGTGCAGAAATCTGTGTCAAAATCTTTTACGTCAACCCAACGGTAAGGTGAAGGACTGAGTGAATACGTTAAAAAGGGGTAGAAAGAGGGGAGTGGGTAGCCCTCAATAATTGGGGAGAGGTGGTTTTTTCCCCATTACTGCTAACTACAAAGAGAATTTGGTGCTTTTTGGGAAGAGCTGGTCGGGTGAGCTGTGCAGCCCAGGTATATTGGACTTGATGTCCTGGGATCCAGGATCTTGGTTCCTCTCCATGCTTTAGCCTCGCATCAGGTTTTTGCAGAGACATTCAGAATATTGTCTTCCTTGAGTATTTGGGCTTCAAGAGCAGTGTGAAACAAGACCAGCGTGCAGAGTTGTCCTCCAGTTTGACTTTGGGCTCTTCAGAACACTGTAGGCAAAAATTGCTTTGATTGGAGCTGGTTGTAAATCAGCCCTACCTGCTTTGACAGCCCACTTGGACACAGCTTTTCCTGGTACTTGTGATGCGTTTCATAACTGTCTGGCCTCTGGAAGGAAAACAATACAAGGAATCCCTAACAGCAGGTTGATTTAATCATTTTACCAAACGTGCCAGTGAATTGTTATCGCTCCTGGTTGCCTGGGGAGCTGCTAGTTTGTCGTGTCGGAAACCTTTCTGCAAGTACATGGCGTTTGTACTTGGATTTTTAAAGCTCAGGTCTGATGGGACAAATTTATTGATGGGGGGAGCATGGAAACCTTTGGAAGGGAGGAGGGAAAAAGCTTTATACATGCACGCTCCTGTTTTCTCTGTGCATGAGTTTTTAGTCGGTCTGCAAAATCTTGCTGCCTTTGAATCATGTAATTATTTCAGTCTAAAATTGCATTTAACGTGCTTCACCCCTGTGTTGGCTCCGGCTGTTGCCTCTGAAACGACACCGTGAATCCTGCCCCCGCGCTGCTTCATTCCGGTGAAGGAGCCTGTCTCCCCTGGGTGACACTTCCAGGAGAGCCGTGATGGCCGGGGAGTTACTCCTTGCCACGTTCCCCATGGCAGCAAAGCCCTGGTGTGGACGTTCGGCTGCTGAGCCGTGTCTGTGCCGCAAAAACTCGCCCCACCAGCCAGCTTTTCTTGTGTCAGTCTGGCGTTGCGAAGGGCTTTTGCCAGCGATTTAAGTGGAAGATGGGGCAGTGTTTTGTTTGAGGTGTGAGCTGTTGACATACGGTCCAATAAATGTAGTTATTGGAAAAGCTAAAGATAATATTTACCTTGAAAAATCCATAGTTGGGAATAAATGGCCGCATCTGCAGCTGAGGGAAGTGAGAATGAGTGCGCTGCTTTCAACTGAGCCACACACCCCAGGTTTCACCATCCGAGGATCCAGGCGAGCCGGTCAGGTAGGTGAGCGAGCAGCCTAAAGGGATGTATATTTATATAGCAAGCAGTTTTCGGGGGGAGAGGTTTGCTCTTCGTTAGCCACTCAGTAGCCATACCTTCTCCTTTGGAGTTCTGCTACCATTTGTGACCCTTTTCTTTCTCCTCTCTTCCTCCTTCTCCTCCCTCTTTCTCCAGGGTTTAATGCCATGGCTGCAGATGAAAGCGCTACGGAAAAGCAAGCGGGGGAACCAAAAATGGCAGTAGATGGTGAAACCAACGGTTCCTGTGAGCACAGCGAAGCTGGGAGCCACCCAAACCCAGCTAAAAACACTCAGGACAATACGAAAGTGAGCCAGCAGGACTCTAGTACTAAATTAAATAGGATAGCAGAAAACGGCATTTCTGAACGAGATGGCGAGACTGGGAAGCAAAACCATATGAAAGCTAATGACTTCACACAGACTTCTGTAACGGGGAGCAATGGATATATTCTCACCAAGCAGATGGCACAGGAGCAACCTCTAAGGACTACCAGCACCTTTGCTTCTCTCACCGGCCATGCTGCAAAAACCCTTCCAGGAGGAGCAAGCAAAGGGAGAACTGTGGGCTCCTTTTCTCAGATGCAAGCCACGATGCCAGCCAAGCTCGGGGAGGGCAGTAAGGACATGGATGCTAAAAAAGCCACCGCTGCTAACGCTGAAGTCAAGGTCCACAGAGCACGGAAGACAATGCCTAAACCCACCCCTAGCCTGGTAATGTATATGCCCAGTCCTGGTGCTGCGGTTGCTCTTAGCTTTCTTTGAGTGCATAGTTCAGAGGTGTCTCACTGAGTGGATTGATTTTTATTTTTTTTAATATATATATTTTTTTATTTTTATTTTTTCTCTTCCTACAGAGAGCCAGAGGTGTTAAAATAGTCACCTGGCCTCCATCAGCTCTCTTCCCCGATGCGTTTCTAAGTATATAATTGATCAATTCCCTTCTCCAGCAGATCTATGGGAGACACTAAATGACCTTTCTCTCCTGGCTGTATTGCTCATCAGCCGTCTGCTGAAATCCAGAGCTGCTGCTTGTGAAACAAATTAGGTTTCTTATAAGTTCGACCCAAAGGAAATTAAGCATAACGTGTTAACTTGGGGCTTCTCCTAAGCTTGGAAGCTGTCAAGAAGCTGGTGTGTTCGGCAACTTGATTGCCTTGTTGTATCGTTATAGTAGTAAAGCAGATGATGTTTTCTCTCTCTCTCTCTCTGTTTGCTGCCTGCAGTAACGCGGCTTGTTCAGAAATCTTCACTCCGGAATCCTTAGGGGTGGATTTACCATCACTTAATAAAACACAGCTCTGCCTTTTTTTTTTTTTTTCTTTTTTTTTAGAGGCGAAAGGAGATGTGAAGTCATCTGTTGAGTTCATGTTATAGTGGGGTGAAGGGGAATGGGCCTTTCTTTCCTGTTGGCCAAGTTTGGTTCTTTTGATTATTTTTTTGGTTCTTTTGCCAATAGGGAATAAATACGGGAAGAGGCAGATCTCCAGAATGAGCGCTTGGTCTCCAGCCCTGTGACACTTTCTATTTAGAATCAGAGAATTCCCTGGGTTGGAAGGGACCCTTCAGATCATCTAGTCCAACCATCAGCCATCTTTAGCTACAATGAGCTAGATCCTCTCGTTGTGCTGTGTCTAATGATGGAGACTGGCCGTTAGGTATCCTGCACCTAGGTCAAGGAAAGGATTGCAAGTGTGAGTGACAGCCAGAGATAAATGGGGAGCTGTTGCAGCCGGGTAAAAGTCGGTCACAACAGCAACCAGTGTATTATGGACCAGCAAACGCAAAATCACAGAATCCCATGGGGTTGGAAGGGACCTCTGGAGATCATCCAGTCCAACCCCCTGCCAGAGCAGGTCCACCCAGAGCAGGTCCCACAGGAACATGTCCAGGTGGGGTTTGAATGTCTCCAGAGAAGGAGACTCCACCACCTCCCTGGGCAGCCTCTTCCAGGGCTCTGCCACCCTCACAGGAAAGAAGTTCCTTCTCATGTCTAGATGGAACTTCTTATATTCAAGTTTGTGCCCATTTCCTCTTGTCCTGTCCCTGGGCACCACTGAAAAAAGCCTGGCCCCATCCTCCTGACACCCACCCTGTAAGTATTTACCAGCATTGGTCAGATCCCCCCTCAGTCTTGTCTTCTCCAGACTAAACAGACCCAAGTCCCTCAGCCTCTCCTCGTAAAGGAGATGCTCCAGGCCCCTCATCATCTTTGTAGCCCTCTGCTGTACCCTCTCCAGCAGTTGCCTCAATCTTGCCCCCCCAGGATGCCATTGGCCTTCTTGGCCACCAGGGCCCATTGCTGGCTCATGGGCATCCTGTTGTCCACCAGGACTCCTAGGTCTTTCTCCTCAGAGCTGCTCTCCACACACAAAATGATCCTCAGATGTCACCCACCTGTGGCAGCACAGCCATAATATGATGGGAAGGTCTCAAAGCTGTGAATCGCTGTGGTCTGGAGCAGGGAAAGAGAGGGGGGAAAAAAAAAAACCCCAAACTGTAAATAAATACGTGTGGCAGGGATCCAGCCCCAGGTGGGGAAAGGTGCCGGTGGCTGCGGCACCACCTGTGCCTCCGGAAGCAGGTGGGAAGTCCAAAGAACACATCAAGATTAGGAACCTCGTGGGCGCCCAGCCTCAAAAGCGGGGCAGAAACCATGCCTGCCATCCTTTCCCCACCCTTCTCCTCAACCACTCCTTTCCCCTCTGTCTTTCCCCGATTGCTTTTGAATTCTCTCGCCCCCCCTGCTGTGTTTTTGGGCCGGCAAGCAGGGGGAAGCCCGGATGCGATGCACGCGGCCTGGCGAAAACCTTGAATAAAGCTGTCTCTTACCCAAACAAGGCTTTTTGCAACCAAACCTGCCTCCGAGCTTTCCTCCAGCAGCCTCTTGTGCGCTTAAATGAGGCCGAGCAAACCCCCAGACCCTTGTGGAATTTGACAGGGAGGGATCCCTCGGGGCTGAGCAATTGGAGGAGGCATTTCCCTTCTAAAAAGACAACTGCCAGGTTAGGAGGGAGTGTTTGCCTCTTTCATATTTTATGATACATCAAAAGAATATTTTTATGCAGCCCCTTTGGGCTTCATGGTTTGTCTCTAGAAAGCTGCGTGCGGCGTTTGCGGAGGCTTCCAGCGCCGGGTACAGCAGTCGCTCTGATGGTGCTGGTGATGGGTCTTTGCTCACAGGGCAGCAGCCGCTTCAGAAACCGAAGCCTGCAGTAGCTGGTGGGCCACTGCAGGAAGCACAGAGTCTGTCCTCAGCACCTCTGGCCATTTCCCTAGGGCTTAAAATAGGGGGAAAAGCAATATTTCACAAGAAGGATGGTAAGAAGAGGCCGTTCCCATGTTCTCTGCTCGAGTCTCCACATCTGAACGCGAACCCAAGATCTGATCTCATTTCTGCAAGACAATAAAACATCTGTTTTGTTCAGCCTTCCTGATAATTACTACCTAATTTTTCCCCATTGTCTTTCACATTTACATGCTATTTTCTTTTGAGTAGCAGAATCCTTGCTACTTGTCAATGCTAGTTGTCATTTTTCTGTCCTGATTATTTCTTTGTTGAGCTGCTTACAAGAGGCTCATCAGCAGAGCCTTGCAGTCACTTTTCGTGCGCCACCCTCCACATTCACACCTTTTCCTCTTCAATACCACCCCGATACCAGTTGCTGTATTCCAGGAAATAAATTGTGGAAATCACCCAGAAATTGATGTTCCAGCACGCAGTAGTTTTCTTTGGTGATATTTTTTAGAGCATTGTTGTTTTTCTGGGTAGACTCTTCTTGCCAACTTGTGCTGCCTGGGAGAAGGAGGGGAGGAAGGTATTTTGTTGCCTGTAAAGTGTCACCATTTGTTCCTCCCGGCTCCTGCAGAAACCCACTGGGGCCAAAAAATTATTTTCTGTAATCCAGTAGCTCCCAGGGGACCTTGGTAGCCTTTTCGTGCACGTGTGGATTGTTCTTTGAAAGGAAGAAAATAATTTTCTCACAAATTTAACCGGCTTTTTCTCTGTTTAGGAGTTCCTTCCTGAATTGGGATCGAAGCTGAATCTGAAACAGGTGACAATTTTAATTGATGTTGTCGCATGTTAAGGTGGTTTTCAAACAGAGCCTCAGAAGAGTTGTTGGCAGCATCATTTCTGCTCCCCTTCAAGTAGAGCAGGAACACAGGCATTGCACCTGGAGGGAAAGAATCTTTCCTTCTTTCCTAATCCATTTACAACCTTATTAAGAACCCAAAAGCTTCCAGGGCCAGGCAAGAAACAGACTGAAAGGCAAGTGTGTGCGTGTGTGTCCTGTGCATGGAGGAGGCCCCTCCTGCTCAGAAACGGCCGTGTCTGAGCTTGGCATCACTAAGATGTGTCTGGAAGGGGTAAAGGATGATAAAGGTAGGGAAAGCATCCCGTAGTTATCTCTTGAGACAGGTGGCTGCACTGGCAATCCCAAGTTGTTTCCGTTCATGCCTTGGTGCCCACGAGGCTGTGGGTTGAGGTGTGTATCTCTGGTGGTATTTTTTAATGCCAAGCAGAGGAGTGGGTCAGGGGAACTCAACTGTCAGAAGATACAGTGCAGAAATCTGTATCTCAGCCTGCTTCACAGTGTGAGCCCAGAACATCGGGTACCGGTTTTAACTGGGAGAGACAAAGGCTGGGCAGGAAGGAGGAGCTGGGAGCAAGAGCTGCTTTGCTTATATTGGTGTTTCTACCGATACTCATCTAAATATACCTTGAAGCAGCGTTGCCACTAAATATCTGGTCCCAGGACTGGGAGGCTGCTTTCTCTCTGTGTACTCACAGGTGTTGCTGTTGCTGTAAAGCATTCTTTTCTGTGTCGGTGCCCAGCAGCACTGCGGGGATGAGCTGATGTGGTCTGTGGGTTGCTCTGAAGGAGCTCCTGGCCTAAGAACATCTTGTGTTCCTCTCTCGGGGCCAGGCAGGTGTCACTTGGTGGTTTGCGAAGCGCTGGGGATTGCTCAGCAGGCTCAGACCCTCCCAGATGCAGAGAACTCAAAACGAAGGGCAGGTCCTAGGGGGGATGGTGGATGGGATGTTGCCTCCTTGGGGCGGGAGGAAATAGATAAAAATAAGAGTACGGGGCATAGCGAAATAGAGCTCTCCTGATTGCAAGTGCTGCTGGCTGAACCTAGAAGGTGCACCCATGGAGGGTCCTCTGCAGAGGGCTCCCTGGGTGTGCAGGTGGGCTGAAGGTGTCCATGTGTGCGAGCTTGGCCACAGTTAAATATCCCCAATGGGAGACGTCCTTCAGGAGCGATGAGGCCATAGACCCCACCACTGGACTTCTTATAAAGGAGGGAGGGAGAGGGATATACTTCAGAGGGAGGTAGAAAGTGAATGTATACTGCACAGTACTTTTAGTGTCATTTTTAACTGGTGGTGCTCGGCTGCGCCGGCTGATGGTGGCTGCCGCAGACCACAGCCCACAGAAACGATCCTCCCAGGTCCCCAGCAGAGCTATTTCTGTCTGAAGGCTCGTTGTTGACACTGCTTTGAGCTGCCCTGCCCTGACTGGTGTGTGACACTCCATTCCCTCCTGCTGCTTCATCTCAGAGGGGACAGAGAGGACGGGTGGGCTCAGTGTCCGCACCTCTGGACACTGGTTTTAGACCCACAAAGTGCAGGTTTGTAGCTGTAAACCCGTGCAATTTTATGCAGATACGTGACCACACACAAATCAGTGCAACTGTAATCAAAGTCACACTGGAATCTGCTCTTCTAAACGGGCCTGTGTTAATCTGCGGATAAAAGGGCGTTAATAGGTGGCTCACCCTTGTGGCTTTTCTGATCTAGTTTAAGACCAAAGCCCTGCAGGTTTCCTTTTGTCCCTCCAAGGTGAGGCTTAGGGCAGGGGTCAGGATCTCCCCCAGCACCTGCCCTGAAATTCCATAGTGAAACTATAATTCTGCAGCTGGGAAGGGAAGGGAGTAGCACCACTGCAGCTCCTACAGGCGCTCTCATCTGCCCGTGATAAATTTTTTATAGCAGACTGATATTTCTTGCTTAAATATCGTTCACCAGTTGTTAGAGGCAGGTACCCCTGGGAGCTGCTGCTTTGTGCTGTTCAAAGGCAGCGCCTCGGTACGAATCTTGTTACCCCTCTGCATCCAGCTGATGGCTGGAGAGACGAAGGTGGCCTCATGACATCTGCCGTGTTGCCCGGTGGCAGTGGCGGTTAGTTTAGTCCTCCTGGCTACTTGGCTTTGGTTTCAAGCTTGAACCGTGCCAGAGATGAAAGTCCTTAAAAGAAGAGAAACAAGACAGCTCATAGGTCTAAGCTGGAGATGGTGTGGGGTCTGGAGAGCTATCATCAGTCCTTCTGTGGTGCTCTTCGAAGCTGCCCCGCTCCAAAGCGGGACCTGCAGGACCGTTCCAGTGTCCTTGCACCAACACAGGCCTGGAGTTCTGGGCTGATTTCTCTTTGGATGGTGTTAGTTTCCTCACTTTCGTAAGGAAAGACCTCTTAATTGCCAGGCTGTGGGAAGAATGCCTGGTGCGGTCTGTCGAAGCGGTGCAGGGTTTAATTAGTAAGGTTTGTTTGTTCTGTATTTTTGCTTTTGGAAAGAAAAAAAAAAAAGGAGGATATTCTGTCTTTTGCCATTTTCAGTAACTTCTCCCTGCTGCTGTAGGGGACTTCTGTGCCAATAATAGAAACATGGTCGATCCCATTAAAATGTAGGAAGCATTTGAGCTTAATTTTTATAAACACAGAAAACATTGTGTTCTTGTCCCAATCTAAGCAGTTTTTTGACAATTTTTCTCACAGTGCTGTCGGAAATACTTGTGGTCCCCATAAGCATCTGTGGCAATATTGGCCATTGGCCTGAGCCTTGAGGGGTCTTTCTTCAGCTTCTTGACTATTCCATGGAAAGTCCATTATGAAATACAGACTTTACAGCCTCGTGCACAGGATGAGCTGATACCGCATGAGAAGCTGCAAGAAATGAAGCTGTTAATGATGCAGTTTCTTTCTCTTATCATTTTTAGTCCTTTCTTGGCCACCAGTGGCCCACATGTGTGGTGGTGAGGACAACGTGTGAACACGGGGAGCGTAGACTGCATCTTGGAGTTGCTTTTGCACAGGGTTCTCCTCACTGTACTTCTCTAACGCTGTAGATGAAAACTGTGCCTGACTGCAGCCACGGAGTTTATTTAGTTCTTCTTATTATTTTTCAGTTCTTCTTGCCTCTAATTTTGCTCTTTGCAGTGGAGTCCGTGTAGGTGTTACGTGAAGACACCTCTGCTGTCTTGAATGTTTGGTGGTTTAAGTGAAGGAGGATGATCTTCATCCAATTTCTGAGCTTAGGAGCCTGCGTAGTTAAAAATATGGGTGACTCAAAGTGTGCTGACCCTTGTTAGTACTCTTAGCAGATCGGTCCAAGCCCAGGAGATCACTGCAAGCCCTGCATTGCTTCCCTGGCCTGGTCGCCTCTGCTTCAGTGGTGCCGGTCTGGCATTTTCCACCTTTAGCAGAAGACTCTGAGTCTTCAGGAAACGAGGCAGGAATGTGTTGGGATTTGTCACAGCGAGTTGGATGAGTAGATATTGACTAGTGAGCAGCTCTGTTGGGTTTGTTGAAGCATCTGGTGTTCACCAGCCCTTTGTGCTTTGCTAGGACCAGTGTCCTCTGCTGGGAGAAGGTAGGAAGCTGGGAAGCAGGAGTGTGCTTGGGTGGATACTGGACTGCAAGTATCTATAGATACCTGCTTGGTGCTGTGCCTTCTGCTTGGAACAGGGAGGGCAGGAGGAACCCATTCATCGTGAAACTGGAAGAAGGAGGCACGTGACATGAGCATTAATTGCTATCAGCTGTGCCAGTATAGCCCACAGAGGTGGCTTAGAGCTGGGTTCTACCAACCCCAAGCTGGGCACAGAGTGGCAGGGCTGGAGGTGTTTGTTCTGCCTGTTATGTAGGAGAAACCATCTGCGGTTTTCCTTGGACAGCCTTTTCCCAGAATCACAGAATTGTAGGGGTTGTAGGGGTTGGAAGGGACCTCTGGAGATCATCCAGTCCAACCCCCTGCCAGAGCAGGTCCACCCAGAGCAGGTTGCACAGGAACGTGTCCAAGCGGGTTTGAATGTCTCCAGAGAAGTAGACTCCACCACCTCTCTGGGCAGCCTCTTCCAGGGCTCTGCCACCGTCGAAGTAAAGAAGTTCCTCCTCATGTTTAGGTGGAAATGTTCCAGTTTGTGCCCTGTTTGTCACCTCTTGTCCTGTCACTGGGCACTACTGAAAAAAGCTGGCCCCATCCTCCTGACACCCACCCTTGAAGTATGTATAACTGTTGATCAGATCCCCCCTCAACCTTGTCTTCTCCAGACTAACCAGACCCAAGTCCCTCAGCCTTTCCTCATCAGAGAGATGTTCTAGTCCCCTCGTCATCTTTGTAGCCTCTGCTGTCCCCTCTCCAGCAGTTCCCTGTCCTTCTGGAACTGGGGAGCCCAGAACAGGAAACTCGCAGGAGCTAAATGGACATGCAGCACTTTGAGAGTCCTCTGATGGTGCTGGGGGCTGGGATCTGTGAGCTTGGTGTTTAAATACAGCACTGTACTTTTTTTGTTTGTTTTGCTTTGATAGGAGTCTGATGTGCCCCAAAATGATCTAGCCCCCACTCGCCCGCTCCCAGATACAGCCCGTGTATCTTTTGCCTTTCATTCTTTAATTTGACCTTCCCCACTCTCCTCTGCTGAGGGGTGGCATGTGCTGGTTGGGACAACCTGGGCAGGGAAGGACGCAGAATATCTGTGTGAGGAGGGGCTCAAAGTGAGCCTGAACCAGCTCTTGGCCAGCGTGATGGGGTTTGAAGGAAGAAGACATTTCCCAGCAGAATTCCTCTGTCCTGGGAGTATTTAAATGTGGAGCAGAGCATAAAAGCTCAGCGTAGGAGACCAGGATGGGCTGTACCTACAGGCTGGAGTTAAGGAACTGGCAGAATTCGGAGATGTTAGACATGGGAAAAGAATAAAGTTTCATCCACTTGCTGGAAGAGTAAAATTTAATAAGAACAGCAAAGATGTAACTGGTTTATCTAGTTAAGAATGAAGAAGGATAGTGAGAAAGCTGAGTGTAAGTGCTTTCAAATCTTTGCTGATCCTTTTTATTACAATCCCTAGATTTAGTAATTTTATACGTATATATATATTTGTATATATGAGGGAGATATATCTTTTACCACTGGCATGCCCAGCTTCCCATGCCATCAGGCTTCCAGAGAGATCCAGTCACCTCTCTGCAGGAATTCTTGTTCTTTAGCATTGCTGTATATGCCTCCAAGCAACAATCCAGATCTCACAAGGCTTAATTTGATTTAAAAAACTGTTTTACCGGGATTGCCATGAAAAAGTCACATTTAACAGTTGTCATGCAGCCCTATTGAAGCTTTTTAATTTATTTCCGTACTGTAATTACAGGGGGAGAGAAAAACCCCAAGCTAATAACGTACTACTTTTTCATTTAAAATTTGAATCTGTTCTTCTGAACAGCCTGGCATGGGCTGGATGAGAATTCCTGGTGTTTGGGAGGAGCAGCACATTTTATCAGAGACCAGCTGCAAGAACCTGTGCTTAAAGGACAAAAAGTGCAGCCCTTACGTACACTCATCGAAGGCAGCTCTTTGTCCCCCATCTACCTCTCCCAAGCTCATTTTTCTAATTTTAAGTTAAAAATGGAAAACAGTGGATGTTCCAAGAGACTCGGGAATTCTCAGAATAATCTGGTAGCCAAGAGTCACCGGTAACCTTTCCATCTATAAACTAGGGACTTTTAAGAGGTATAAATAGTATTGTTGGGACTATTATTGGCATGCTGTACCCAGCACTCCTGACGTACATTTTTTAAGGGGTGGAACTACCGGGAGCAGTCTCAGGAGTGAGCCAATGTCCAGAAAATGGTCCTGTGGACGCTTAATTTGCTCTTTCTATTAAACTTATTGAAGAGAAAATTAAAAATACAAAAAAGAGTTGCTCACAGACCGTAAGTATCTACTTGGAGTGAGAGTTTCTGATGATACAGGGCATTTTAATTTAGTTGAAAAAACATAATGCATTTAATTATTTGACAGTGAGAGCAGTTAAACGTTGGAACAACATATCAAAGGATGTGGTAGATTTGTCGCCTTTGAAATCGTTCATCCAAGACCAGACGCCTTTTAAGAAAAGATGTGGCAATTCAGCCAGAAGTTATGGGCTTGATGCTGGAATCATTGGTGATTTGATGGCCTTTTTATGCAGGTCGTTTTTGATTATCGTTACAGCTTCTCTGCCTGTGACCGAGCCCTCACTCTCTGCCCACAGCATGCACGTGGCGGAGCCGTAATTAGGAGAATCAGATCCTTCCCCATTTGTTCACAAGGTCACACCGCTTGAAAGCGGTGCCTATCTGAACCTGGACTTCAAAGAGTGTTTTTGTTGCTTGCTGCTTTTTATTCCTTTCTTTTCTTTTGCCTGGATTCCTCTTTCTGTTTTGGCATTTCAGCTGTTGCTTCAGAAGTCCCATAAGGGAGTGTTTTCCTGCAAGTGGAGCAGCCACTCCAGAGTTTGTAATCTCCGAACGGTGCTCTTGGTTTGCTGGAGCATCTCAGCCAAACCTGCCTCCGGCTTGACAGATGGGTGGACAGATGTGTGGAGAAGCGTTGGATGCAGCTGGGGTTAATCCAGAGGGCAAATCCGGTGTAAAACATCAAATCAGAGTGGCAGCGTTTACCTCCGGCTCTGTTAATGCAGTGGGTGCTGCGGGAGGTGCAGCGCTGGGGGACGTGGGGCTGTGGGAACCCCACGGAAGGAGACTTGTCATTGAGTACCAGCTCGGATCAGAGCGGTTGGGAGCTGCCCAGGAGCCTGGCTCCAGCGATGGAGAGCGCAAAACGACCACAAAACTCTCTTGATTTTTAGCAGGAGCTTGTAGCCTGCCCTGTGTTTGGTGTTGGAACAGCCGGATGGGGAGAACCTGGCATAAAGTAGGCTTGGACTGATCTTTGCCGTGGCAGTGGCAGGACTGTGGGTGAACCTGTGGTGTCAGGCAAATACCTTCTTTGCCTGTGTTTTGTTGTGTGTTACAGTAGAGGTTGGAGCCTTTGCTAAGAGCTGAATGTGCCAAATGCTGTCCGAAAGGAAGGATCCCTTCCTGTTACGGAATCACAGAATGCTATGGGGTTGGAAGGAACCTCTGGAGATCATCTCGTCCAACCCCTGCCAAAGCAAGTCCACCCTAGAGCAGGTTGCACAGGAATGTGTCCAGGCGGGTTTGAATGTCTCCAGAGAAGGAGACTCCACCACCTCCCTGGGCAGCCTCTTCCAGGGCTCTGCCACCCTCAAAGCAAAGAAGTTCCTCCTCATGTTTAGATGGAACTTCCCATGTTCCATGTTTGTGGCCGTTACCTCTTGTCCTGTCACTGGGCACCACTGAGAAAAGCCTGGCCCCATCCTCCTGACACCCACCCTTTAAGTATTTATAAGCACTGATGAGATCCCCCCTCAGTCTTCTCTTCTCCAGACTAACCAGACCCAAGTCCCTCAGCCTTTCCTCATCGGAGAGATGTTCTAGTCCCCTCATCATCTTCGTAGCCCGTTGCTGCCTACTCTTCCTTATTGTCTCTGCAAGACTCTTCTGGTTCATGCTTGATGTGACAGCCATGCTCGGGACACATTTCAGGCAATGAGGTGTATTTGCTGCGCTCGTTCGCCTTCTCCGGAGCCAACCAAATGCCGGTGTAAATAGTGTCTGATCCCTTTCCTTACCCACGGTTGGTTTGGACCTGCCGGCTCTGTCTCTGCGGGGCAGCCTTTCCCCTTCAAAGGCAACAGCCTTCAGCAAGTGAAGGAGCAGCCGAAGTGAGGGTGTTCTCTGGTCTTTAGGCAAAGTGACACTCTTTGCTAGAGGAGGGGCTGTGGGGTTTTGCTCTGAATGTGTGGTCCTATCTGCAAATGAAGGTGACTATGCTTGAGAGAAAGTAATTAAGTTTATTTTCTTGATTGTTTTGGGTTTTTTTCCTTTTGAACGTGGAGGCTCAATTTAACTGCATTTTGTTTTCCAGCATGCAAGTAAAGACCCCAAAGATGGGAGAGACAGCAGAGATCAAAAAGAATCCAAGGAGGAAGGCAACAAAAACATCCTGGAGTTTGGGAAGCCGTTGCCATTGCCCTCTCTCCCAGGCCTTCACCAGTCACTACCTCAGAACCAGAGCTATGTGGCCACCACGAAGTCGCAGACGGGTAAAAAGGGCAGAGTTAAAATTCCTAAGAGCACCCACCTCCTGGATGTGTGTGGATGGGGTTGAGTGGGAGACGAGGCAGGTTAACAAGGAGCGAAATCTCTTGTTAGTACCTTTTTCCCACTGCATCTCCTTTGGAGATCCCGTTCCTGCTGGCATCACACCTGGTTTGACAGACGCTGTTTCATGTAGCTGCTTCTCTGCAAGCGTGATGCTTGTGTCCTCCGGTCTCCCTCCTGGTCACCTGTGGATGGTGTAGAGGGTACATTCTTGCAGTCCCCCGTTAAAGTAGCCTCCCAAGTTCCAGTCCCCCAGTTTTCTGCTCTGCAGGGTGCTCGGTATGGGCGGGTAGATGTTCTCCTTCCAGCTCTACCACACCCAGGATCGCTCTTGCTGACACTTGTTATCAGAGGAGACACTTCCATCCCATCTTCCTGGGTGATGTTCTGAAGGTGTTTCTATCAATTGCGAGGGACTGTGTCTGTCACCGCAACTGATTACCGTAAACTACATCCTTGTAAATAATTATATTGGGTTAACAGATTTTTGGGGAGGTCTCTTCATAGATTTTTGGTGAAATTTCATCGTAGGGAGATGAAGAAATGCTTTCAAGGAACAAGCTGTGCAGCTGTTAATGCCGGTACTGGTGCTGGGGCTGGCTGTCCCCTGCTGACGCTGTTCTTGAAAGAGCCTGTGCTAAGCATCCTTCTGATGTGAATTCACCGAAGACAGCATCAGGCAGCGAGGTGTGATGACTGATTTGATTAGAAGGCCAGGAGGGAGACTTAACAAATTAAGATCCAATCAAAGCAGTGAAAGGAATCAAACAACTTCCATAGTAGGTGTGAAATGAGGTTAAATGGCAAACGGCTCTTTATTTAAGGTACCTTTTCCCTATGTGTTCCTCAGTTATTGTACAATTGCTTTTATTTTAAGTCGGTATTACTGGCCTTGCAGTATCTATTTGAGCAAGTGGGCTTCTATTCAGCCTCCTACAGCATCAGCAGCACTGCCAAATGCAGGCTAATTTAAGGATTTGATATTGTATATGGTGGGGTAGGGGCCAGAAGGAACGTGGAGAGGATACTCGGAATTTTGGTGGGTTTGCGGCGCTGGCAGAAAGCTCTTTGTGTGTTTGCACGTATGTGTGTGTCATCTTTTGGTTGTCTTGTAAATAAATAAGTTGGAGTGGGAAGCCTTTTTCTGAGATCATGCCCTCAAATGTGGTTCCCCCAGTACAGCCTCTGCTCTCTGTCTCTTCTTTTCATTCCCGAGCAAACTTTGGGTTTCTTTTGATTCTCTTTTTCCAGCTGCTGCAGTATCGCGGAAGAAAAAACGGAGAATGGGAACCTATAGCCTGGTTCCCAAGAAAAAGACCAAAGTGTTAAAACAGAGAACAATGATTGAGATGTTTAAGAGCATAACTCATTCCTCTGCGGGTGCCAAGGTGAGGAGAGCGCTGAGCCCACTGGACACGTCCGTTGTCACCGTAGATGTCCCTTGTCCTGGCACACCACCCCCATGGTGTTGCTCCTTCTTTCCAGGAGCTTCCAGGTGCTGGCTGGTTACCGTCAGCATCTTCCATTCTGGTCTACATCTTCTCTCTATTGACACCATCCTGGCTGCTTTGAAAATGGCTCTTTGAGGGTGGCTGTACCAACCCTTAAACAAACATTTTCCAGTGGAAAATGTTTCCTATGGAACTGGGGACATTTCAAGCATACCCCATGTGGTAACCCTCTTGTTTCTGAGTCCTCAAGGTAACAGTCTAGAGCGGCTGCTTGAGGCTCTACGGCAAAATAACTGGTTACTTTAAAAAAGTTACAACAGGGACTTCCTTCTAGTTGAATTCCACTTTTGCTGCAACCCATGGTCTTTGAATTCAAGGAAAACAGTGCCAGGCTTTCATAGAATGGAGTGAAAATTCATCTCTCTGATTTAACGTCCCGTTCCATTCCCTCGAGAACTTCTTGCACCCTTGGTATGCCGTGGTATGCCCTTCCATGTCTGAGTGAGACTGCAGGGCTCTGAAGGCTCCTGCCCAGCAGCTCTCCTCCCTTTAGTGCCTTCTACAGCCCATGAGTCTGGAATGACTCCTCGTGGCTCCTTGTTCCCCAGCTCAACAGGGTTAGGTGACACATGGCAGGCTCTCAGGCTGGCTTTGCTGGCGACACTGAAGAGCTCTGGAGGGACACACAGCCAGCCCCTGGGATGGATTTGCCTGCTCTGACCTATGAATTGATGTTGTCTTTGTGGCTCCTGTGGTTGGGCGACTTTCAGAGTGAAAAGGACCTGGGTGATGCCAGCCCTCACGTGAACGGGGAGAGCATAGATGTAGACTCTGAAGAGGAAGACTCGGATGAGTTGGAAGAGGATGATGATCATGGAGCAGAACAGGCAGCTGTGTTTCCTGCAGATGATAACAGGACCTCTAAAGACAGCGCGTCCGATGCAGACAACACCCGAAAGGTATTCACATGTCCTGTGCAGGACCTGAAGGAGCGGGATGGGATGCTGCTTGTATGCAAGGGGTAGGAGCGGCACAAATTGAGGCAATTTCTAGGTCGTCTTAGCCTGCGAGATGGCAAAAAGCACAGCAGTGGAAATGAGGGTTTTTGTTGACCTTTTCCTGCTCCCTGTTGCACCTGTAAGAGTCTCCCCATCTCCCCCCCAGCTTCAGCCTTGCTAAATAAGTCTGTGGTTCACTCTACATGCAGAACCCTCACCACATTTAGTTATGGGATTCACTGAACCATGAGAGATGTCTTCCTGGTCTTGCTTGTAGCAGGCTCGTAATGCACTAAAATTGGTTTATACAATTTTTCCCAAATTATGACATATAGTGTAGACATAAGGCTGGTTTTGGATGATCACGGAAGTTAAGATTTGGTTGGAGAACTTTTTTCTGGGTTCAATTTATTATTATTTTTTTCCCTGTACCATCCCCATGGATGTACCATGGGTACATTAAGAACCTTGGAGTTCTTGTCCTGGAGAGGAAGTTCTGATAGTCCATGTGGAGGATGATGGAGGGGGGGGCACAGCAGGGTGATGAGGGGATGCCCTGCCAGGTGGGGGGCACAGCAGGATGATGGGGGGATACTCTGCCGGGTGGGGGGCACAGCAGGATGATGGGGGGATGTCTCGCTTTGAGAGACCCGACCTGACTGATTCTTTCTGTTCTTGGGCAAATGGTGGCTGCAGATTGATGATGTCGAGTCTGAGGAGGAACAGGAGTCGGGAGAGTCTGTAGAGGAGGAGGAGGATGGAGATGAGTCTGACTTGGTGAGTCTGGCTGCTAAATGTGTCTTTCAGCCTTTGTCCTGTTGATAATAATTTCCCCTCTGTGCTGCTGCCAGAGAGAGAACGGTGCAGTTTCAGGTCTCTCTGACAAAACTCACTCTCTGAAACCACCCACACACAGAGTATTGTTTTCCACAAGGTGCTTAACCCTGATCTGTGATACAATTAATTGCTTTCTGCTGCTAATTGATGGGCTTTTGTTTGTTGTCTTCAACAAGGTGTCAAATGCTTTTAATCATTTGAATGTTGGTAGAAATATTGAAGGGTGATTCAATTCTTTAGATGCAGACTAGGAGTGGTAGGAGCCAGCAGTGTTTTCATGAACAACCTGAAGCTCAGCAGGCCTTTTTGGAGTCTGGGTGGAGTTGTTCCCAAATCCACTGGCCCAGCCCACAGCCTAAATTCACATCGATTTGATGTGTAACCTCCTCTTTTCAGGGAGACGTACAAAGAGCACCCAGACAGACAGACACTCTCCCTAGGAGAGTATAGTGCTAGGGCAAGACTTTCACCAGCCGTCGGTGATTTTTAGGTGGCTGGTGAAGAGGACGTGATTTTTGTTTAAATTGTCGTTCACTGATTGTCTCTGTCCCCCACCCTCCACTTTACTTTAAAATTTTGCTCCCTTTCCACAGCACCTCAAGTTGAGGAGCAAGCATTTAAGGCACCCCAACTCTTCAATCACCTTTGAGAAAATCCTTGGCTTCATTTTTTTGACGTTTTGAGCTGAAGGTAGAAATGATCATAGAATCATAGAACGGTCTAGGTTGGAAGGGACCTTTCAGATCATCTAGTCCACCCATCAACCCAACACTGACAAAAGCCATCACTAAACCCTATCGCTGAATACTACATCTACCCATCTTTTAGATACCACCAGGGATGGTGACGCAGCCACTTCCTGGGCAGCCTGTTCCAATGCTTAATAATCCGTAATGATTATACCAAGTGAATTGTTGAAGCTTTTAGGGTCGCGTTGCTTGTGCTTTGACGCAACAGAAGCCAGAGAGGCCCGAGCAGCAGGGACCGTTGCCTCCCCTTTTCTTTGGGTAGCTGAGGCTGGGCTGTAGCGTTAGCTCAAAGCAAGGCTTGCAGTCAAGACCAACCTCCTAAGTCATATCTCCACGTCCTACACAGTGGTTTTTGCTCTACTCGTATCTGGTGAGTCAGTCCGTTCCCCAGACAGGGACTGGCTCAAATGCAAACCAGCGTGATGCAATTGATGTGAGCCACGTGGCGGGGCACGACTGAGCCCACGCTCGGGGACCGTTAGCGGGGACGGTGTAGAGGCACCGTAGAGCTGCCCCGGAGATCCCCCGGCTCAGCACCACCTTTGCCCGGCTTCGCTCCCCGTGATAACAGGGCATGGTGCGGCGTCGGCATCCGCTCAAGGTAGGCCATGGAGATGGGGCTTGACCCAGCCGCTGGTAGCGGGAGCAGGAGGTTTTTCTAAGTTTGGTGGGAGATGGATAAGCATCAGGAGGTGGCAGTTTCCCTTTGAACATGACTTTTATGATTGATGCATTGAAGGCTGCCTTCCAGGGGTGGGGTGCCCAATTCGCTGTTCCGATGTTGGCTTTGAAAACCCAACCCCAGACAACTGTGTTTTTTAACCCAACTCCTTTTTAGATTCGTGTGTGTCTGACTGTTTGCTGCATGACTGGTCCCTGCCGCTGTGACACCCAGTGCTCAGGGAGGGGGCTGCTCTGCTGCTGTAGAGTTCAAGTCCCCCTGGGTCCATCCCAGCCCTGTCAGGTGGCCCTTTAGGTGCAAGGCAGGGTTTTGTTGGCATTTTCTAGCACGACTGTGGAACACTGTGAATATTTTAGTTTGAAAACCCACAGTTTTTCGGGGGAGAGGCTAAAAGGGTGCGTGTGCCTGCGTTGCTCGAGGTGCTCGGCTACTGCTGCGATGAGTGTGGTGTAAGAGCCTCCGTGGAAGAGAAAGTGAAGCGTGCACTACTGAAATGACAGGAAATACACCCACACGTGTGCTTGTGTTTCCTTTTCCGTGCTATAAAGACATCTTAGCACCACTTGATTTCAAACCCCCAGTCCTTAAGGCCTTTTTGCACGACTCGAGCTGGGAGAAGGCTCTCTCGCATGGGCGCAAGGGACTGCTGGGACGCTGATACCAACATGCCTTACATGCACGTGGCCTCTCTGGTTATTCAGAGCTCGGAGTCCAGCATCAAGAAGAAGCTGCTGAAGAGGAAAGGAAAGACGGACAGTCCATGGCTGAAACCCACCCGCAAGAGGAGACGGAGGAATAAAAAGAAACAAGCCAGTGTGTTAGGTAACTGACTGTGTTTTCTTCCTTAACTACACGGAAATTAGCCTTCCAGGTGGAGGGGTGGTAGCCTTCCATAGGGCAGTGGCTCTGCGGAGCTCGCTCTTCCTTTTCAAGGATGGGCTGTATGATAAACCAGCGTGTGAACTGGCATCTCACTGGCAGTAACTGGTGGTGTGAACACTAACAGCAGGATAAATACATTTTGTTCATGAACTCCCTTTATTTTAGAGTATCCAAGAAAGACCTCATGGACTCATGTCCATGTGGAGTGTGATTAGATGCAGAAGGGAAAGGAAGAACCATCCCAGAGTGATGCTCAGTTGCTTTTGTACAGATGTTTTTCCAGCTGAATGGAATGTGCAGGTTGTCTTTACTTATTATGAAAACCCCACTATGTTTGTCATGAGCTCCCTCTGGCCCATCTCATGGTGGGGACATCCTTCAGGTGGTCATTCTCGTTTGACCTAAGTCACCCAGCAGTCAAGAGAAGGCTTTGGTGGCCTTCATCTCCTGGAAGCTGTGGGGTGGGGAGAGCCAGGAGTGCAGGCTGGGTGTGATACTACTTCTTCAAGAAAGCTAACAACATGGGTAAAAAAAGGCAGATAGTCTCTGAAGTGAAGCTGTGCCTTCAGCTTCGTTATTAAGGTTTCACACATTCATTGCCGTCAAAGGGTTTATTCTTCTGTGTTTGCTAATTCATTGCAAACAGGTCATATTTTTTTTAATCAGCAGATTCGTGGCTGCTTCTGAGCTAAATGGGCACGTTTCAAACTCTGGTCTGTGCCTGGGGTTTGTCAGTCACCTGGCTTGCTCCTCTTCCTCCCAAGGCGGCCCCTTGCTCAAGAAGTGGAGGCCGTTGATCCCTTTCAGAGTGAATGGCTAACCCTTCATTTCTGATGCAGACTGGTTTTCCACCCCTTCAGGAAAGGTGAAGGCCAGTCCTTCAGGCTAACACAAGTCTTTTGGCCAAGCCTGAGTGGGAGTAGCAAACCAGGAGGGAAACCGAAGCCAAGGGAGTGTGAAGAGATTGACAATTCCCATGAAGGCTCCGAGGGGTCCCCATGCAATCTCTTCCCAGCGGAGAATCCCCTGTACAATCTCTTCCCAGTGAAGAATCCCCTGTACAATCTCTTCCCAGTGAAGAATCCCCTGTACAATCTCTTCCCAGCAGCAGCTTTGTTCACTTTGAGCCAGAACTCGGCTTTTAGATGTTTTCCCCTCCCATTAAGCTGGATGTCACCTGTCCCATCCTCTTCATGACATCCATGGTGAGCCGGAGCTCTCTGCCCGGCCGGAGCGTACCTGGAGCCCCGTGCAGCAGGTCGGAGAGAGGAGGATGCTCTGAGCCCTGGTTTCATCCTTTCCTTGTGCCATTTAAGCTTCTGCTGCCGATGCGGTACAGCAGCCGGCAGATGTGCCTTTCAGAGGCAGAACTTACTCTTTTTTTCAGTTGATGCCTACCTAAGTGGGAAATCTGTCTGATCAGGGGAGGAAATCGGAGATCAATCGTGCCACGTGTGCCCAGATGTTGCGTTTTCATAATTCTATGTGCATCTGTACTCGTGGCCTCTGAGGAGCCTGCCTACAGCCTGCTGGCTTAAATATGGCCCTTACGCCTGCACGTGCTTGCGCGCGATTGATTTATTTTATTTTTATCATTATTTTTAGCTGTGTGAACCCGCGTGTGTTTCCATCCAGGTGCCGAAGCCTATAAACCAGCCTTGGGAGGCCGAGAGGGCCCCGGGCAGGAGAACAGCATGGAGTACATGGAGGTGTCCCTGGATTCCCTGGATCTGCGGGTGAAGGGGATCCTCTCCCCGCCCGCGGGAGGTGAGCGGGGGGCGGCCGGGCCGAGCCCCGCCGGGGCCGGGGATGGGGGTTTGGGACCGGGGACGGGACCGGGACCGGGGCTTTGTTCCGCCGGGCGGTGCCGGGGCGGCGGCGGGGGCCAGGCTGCCCCCTGGCGGCCGAGGGGACCGACCGGCCGGGACCACCGGGGACCGGGAATGGGATGGGATGGGGATGGGGATGGGATGGGATGCGCATGGGGATGGGGATGGGATGGGCGCTGGGACGCTGTCAGGGATGGGGACGGGGACAGAGATGGACATAGGGATGGGGACGGGGTCCCCAGCTCAGGTGGAGCAGGGTGGCTCAGGAAGACACCCAGCAAGGGCTCCAGTTGCTATCCCAGCCCTCCTGTCCCCGCTCAGCAGCTCCCCTCCATTCCCTGAAGGATGCTGCTTTAGCATCTCCCCAGTGCTCCCCCTCAAGTTCTTCTTGTCCCTCCTCTTCCTGAGGCTGAACAGGGATGGCTCCTGGGCGCTCACCCCCGGCCACTGTTCCCAGTGTGGAACTTGCCTCCCATCCAGCCCCTCCTGGCTGACCCGGATCCCTTCATCTGTCCCCCATCGCTCTTTTGCTTTCAAAAGGTGTCTGGCTCTTTTGATAGATGCATCAAAGAGTGGGTGGGAGTGTTCACCACCCAGGGAGGGTCAGGATGGATGAGGGATGCTTTCACCGGAGCCTCTGGATGTCAAAAAGATTATGAAAGTGACAGCTTGGAAGGCGAGGAATGAGCTTTGTGATTTGTGGTCTTAGAAAAAGCTCTTAAATCCTTAAGATCTTGACAGGATTTTACATGAAACTTGCAAGGACTTTCCCTCTGCCTGTGTGTCTTGAAATATCCCATCCCTTCTCTAGGCTGGGTCTTGCAACTTGGTGGCTAAAAGAAACTCTTTGCAAGATGAGAGGGGCTTGTGCTCAGCTGATAGGGTCGTAGCCGTGCTGCCATGGCCAGGGCAGCTGAAGGGGAATCTCCCTCAGGAATGAAGCTCATCTTTGAAAATTTGCAGCAAAATAACTCCCTTTTCAAAAGCTTAAAAAAGCAGCACATTTCCTTCTCCCTGGGATTCAATCCTGTAGCAGGTTTGGGTAGGGAGAGCTTGGGACACTTTGGGGTGAATCAGTTCAAAGGCAAACGTTTAAGGGCTTGTTTCTGTAGTGAAAACATTGCAAAGAGACGCTACGACTGTGTTGGGTTAGAGTAGAGCGTAGGACTAAAAGCAACCCCTTTATTGTTGGGCCCGTGTTTTGCAATCATGGGCAACTTAATGATTGAGTTGGATCCGGAGGAGCCGCAAGAACATTCACGCTGAGCCTCCAGACCTAGTAGTGAGCCCCCTCCAAAGCCATTATCCACCTTTAAATAGGTTTGAAAATGTTCAAAATCCAAAAGCATGAGATGAGGAGAAGGCAAGAACGTCTGAGCATCTTGCTGTTTTCTTCTCCCTGGTTTGTTCTCTTTCCAAAATAAATAATTCTTGGTTGGCTGAGACCAAATAGTCCCAGCAATCTTGTTTTCCCGTCTGTGTAATAAGCCTCTGCAAATAGAAGTTTGTGCTTTCCTGATCTTTTCTATTTATCACTCCACTAACTATTCAAATTCCCAACGCTGAGGGGTTGCCTACAGATTTTCCGGTGCCAGACCCCAGTGTTTTGGGGCAGGTGGGGAAGAGAAACAAGCTGATAGAAATCTGTACCTCCTCGTTGCTTTTCCTTAGGTTTCCTGAGGTTTTCTCAGGGTAAACTGGTCTTAACTTATTATTCTTGATTTCAGCACAGACATCTGTAGTGTGGCTGGACTTTGGCAAACTCCGGTTGATGCAGCAAAGGGGTCTTTTTTACAGGGTTTAGGTAATGCATTGGAAGTGTTTCAGGACACGGAAGGGGAGGATGCCACAGGATGGGTAGTGTTGATGGACTGATCCTTTCTCCTGGAAGAGAATTTCAGAGTTGATTTCCTGATCCTCTGTACTCCAGGTCTTTCCAATGGTCCTGAAACAATGGAAGTAGATGGTCTCCAGGAAGTCCCCCTCTGTAGCTGTCGAATGGAAACCCCCAAAAGCAGAGAGATCACCACGCTAGCCAACAACCAGTGCATGGCCACGGAGAGCGTGGATAACGAGGTAGGAACCTGTCTTTTGGCTTCTCACAGACTTTTCTGCTGAGGACAGAGACATAAAGAATTAAAAGCCGTGTCATGAACACGTTGTAGGGTCACGCAGGGGCTCTGCAGCCGGCCAGACTGGGAACCCTATGGTGTGGGGGGATGGCAGGGCAAACATCTCGCTCGCTAAGCTGAGGGCTCCAGCGCTCTGCGTGTGTTGCCCAGTTGGGTTGAAGCCACTGGGAAGGGAGGAGGTGGCGAGCTCTGCAGTCGGAGCGGCGCTGGGTGGATCCCTCCTGCTTGTCCTGGCCTGTGTGGCTGGATCAACCTGATGTAACAGCCACACTCGAGGCCAAGTGGGCTAAAAATACATTAGCGTGCCTCAAAGTGAGGAAAACCCAATCAGAGGAAGCTTGGAGTGGGTTTCCCTTGACTACGAAGCAGCTGATGCAAACCTTTCCGTCGCCAGCTCTAGAGTTTCGGGAACTTGGCATGTCCTCTGCCTGCCCCAGCCTTCTTCTTCCCTCCTCCCCCAAGAGGTTTCTCTTACAAAGCTTCCCATGTCCTGGCAACCCCACGCAGCCTCTGGGTCTGAGTGATTGAAAACCATTGCACTCCATGCTTTCCAGTCCATCACAACTGGGCTAGTTGGGCTCTACTGGTTCCAGAAGTGTGGCAATAAGTGGCGGAAGTGACTCCCTCCTAGAGCCTGGGGAGCGAGGCTGCAGGACAGGAGCACACTCAGTAGATCCTCCTTTTACTGAGAGGCACTTGGGTTTCTTTTGACATTCTCAGTCCCGCTGCGGCGCTTGGATACTTGCCGGTGGTGGGCTAAGGAGTGAGAATATCCCTAGTTCTTCTGTAGGATCCCAGGAGAAGGGCGGATGGAGGGAGAAAGGGATAATCAGGTTTGCAGCCCACCTTTTCTTCTGTTAGTACGTGCTGGTACCTACAGAGAAAGGAATTTCCAAAGCATGGCCAAATTAATTCATTAAAGAGAGAGGATGCCCTGGAGACTTGCGGGAGAGAGGGGGACCCCAGGGTTTCTAAATAAACAGAAGGTATATGAAATGAAAGAGTTCCTCCTCGTGTATACTCTGCTTTGACAGTTCCGTACCTGGATAAATCAGGGAGAGGAATAGCAAAGGCCATGCTTTATCTTAGATTCTTTTTCGTAATGGGATAAGTGACTCACAGATGTTAATAAGAGTATTACACGTTTGAATAGTGGGTTCTCCAGACTGTCATGTCCTTGGAGAATGTTATAAATAGTTATGAGCACCCTGCTGCACTCTCTGATGGTTGGAAAATAGCAATTAATCATTTTGCACTTTTTTAGAGTTTCTAACAAATAATGTAGTGTGACATAATAAAGCAGGGACTTTCTGACATGGACAGTGCAGCTTTTCATGTGTTAATCAGATTTCCTCAGTTCCTCAGTAAAAAAATCAATGGAAGGGTCCTCTCCTGCCACCCTTGCAGGGTGGGTGGGTTCCCTGGGCTCTGTGTGATAATGGGGACCAGTTTAGCCAAGGTGTCACGACCACAGGTAGACTTTGGAGCTGGAATTTGGGTGAGTTCATCAGAGATGGTAAGGGTGAGCGTTGAGCTTAGGTTAAAATTCTTCTCTTTCACTGTAGGGGTGTTGATTCTGCAGGAGAAGTGGAGGTTTTTTTTAAAAAAAAAAAAAGAGAGAAAGTCTAGTTTTGTTGAGAAAGGGGCAGCAAATCAAACTACAGGTAGACAGAGGGACAGTCTGTTGGTGACAAGCAGGTGCCATGTTCCTGACTCCTCTGCTCGTGGTGGCAGCGCACGGTAAACCGTGCCCAGATTTCGGTGGGGACCTTTCCTTGTAGCAGGCTTTCACAGAATCACAAAATGCTATGGGGTTGGAAGGGACCTCTGGAGATCATCTCCTCCAACCCCCTGCCCGATCAGGTCCACACAGAGCAGGTCCCACAGGAACGTGTCCAGGGGGGTTTGAATGTCTCCAGAGGAGGAGACCCCACCACCTCCCTGGGCAGCCTCTGCCAGGGCTCTGCCACCCTCACAGGAAAGAAGTTCCTTCTCATGTCTAGATGGAACTTCTTACATTGAAGTTTGTGCCCATTTCCTCTTGTCCTGTCCCTGGGCACCACTGAAAAAAAGACTGTCCCTTTCACATTCATATATTTCTCATTTATAAATGTCCTTTGCCCAAGCGTCTGGGGAAAGCGAGGTTATTTATCAAGAGGAACTTGCAGAACCCAAACAGTGTCGTGTCACGCTGACAGGTGGCAACGGGGACGTGAAGATGTTGTGGATGTTTGAACAGGGACAGCAGGAGGAAACACTGCTCCTTCTGATGCAGCAGAGCTAGTAGGGCCGGCTGGGAAAAACGAACCCCAATTAGGGAGCCTGCTGTCGTTAACAGAACATGGTGGTGCACGAGAAGACAGCCTTGTAAGCCCAGAGCTGTACGTTGGTGAAATCCTTCGGAAAACATGCTCAAAATGTGACTTGAGCTGAGCTCTCGTGAAAGCCTGGCTCTTCGTCCCTGTGGTCTGGGCAGGGGCCAGTGCTGGAACCAGTACAGACGATAACTTCGCTGGCAATGAAGGGCAATTATTTTCCCCTTTATCTTCCTGTGACTTAATACTTTTGAACGCTAACAAGATACAGTGCGTATGGTCTTCTTCTCCCGGTCACCGACACCCGCTTTTCCTGGCGAAAGGAGAGTGTGTGTTGTGTGAGTCAGGCCCCTGGGACTGCCCCTTCTGCCGCTGCTTGGCTGTTGCCTATTTCCAGTTACCATTTATTTTTTATTTCTTTTTTTCCTTGCAAGGAACAAACAGCTCAGGGTCCACATGCATGTTAGTTAGTAAATGATGCATTTCTTCCTGTGAGAGCAGCTTTCACAGCTTCCTGCTGCACTGCTAATGCTATCTGGCACACGTCTGAATTACTGTGAAAAAGCCAGGGCTCATCAAAGCAGTGCGCTGCAAAATCTTCCTCCGCACAAGCACAGAGAGTGTTTTGGTCTCCAGTAATTTCATTTCCTTTAATTTCTCCCGTTCCAGCTGGGCCGATGCACAAACAGTGTGGTTAAGTATGAACTGATGCGCCCGTCTAACAAAGTCCAGCTTTTGGTGCTGTGTGAGGACCATAGAGGGAGGATGGTGAAACACCAGTGTTGCCCTGGCTGTGGATACTTTTGCACTGCAGTAAGTCCGTGCTCTCGATCTAGGGAAGAGGGGGTACCTGTGGCAGTAGCTGGAAGAGCTGAAGGTGGAGATGGTACCTAAAGGGCTTTACTGACTTCCTGGCATCAGCTCCACCTCGTTCCACAGCACGTCAGGTGGTGTTTTCAAGAGAAATGTGTGTGAGGGTAGCTACAATCGTCACCGTTGTCTTCCTGGAGACCCCAAGGGGTGTTACGGAAGGGTTTTCACTGGGATTTCACACAGTGGAAGTCTTGCCTTAGGAATTTCCTAGGAACAAGGGTTGGTTTTTTTCTTTTTCTGTACAGATCAACTACATCAAAAATGTTATTAGCTTGCTTTTTAAATGAATCTGTGTATACAAGAGTGGTTCTGTCCCCCCGCCTGCTCATGAGGGCTTAGACGAGCAACCTGAGTGATGGCACTGGAACAAGGCAGTGTTTGAGATCTCCTGCTGCTTCTTCCACCTCTGCCACCGAGGCTTTTAATGGCCTTGGTCCGGTCCTTTAGGTCCTCAGCATCCTAAGTTTCCCTGTTGGTAAAGCTGAAAAACACCAGTTGAGGGCCTCACAGGATGATGGGGAGGTTTCATCATGGGAAGGTTCAAATCAGACAATTGTCTGATGCTGGTGTTCTTCAAGATGACTCAATGAGGATGCTACAGAAGTCTCAAGCATTGTTGTAATCGTAATAAATGGAGCCATCCTGGGTTTTCATGCTGAGTCAAAGATCATTTAAAAAGATAAAATCCTCACAACCCTTAAACGCATTCTGCAAAGCTGAAAGAGATTTCATTAGATTGTTTGGGAGGACCCTGAGTTCAGGAGAAGAATGGGTTTTAACTAGCCTTTTCCTTACACTCTCGTACGTCTCCGAGGGACACGTCATGGTTCAGACAGGTGAACCTGGGAGTGTGTGTCTGTGCATTCAGCCATGAATAACGCAGAGCGCAGTAGGGCTTCAGGTAGCACTGATATCACAGGGCCAGAATTCTGGGGCACCTTCAGTTCAGTTTGGAAGGACTTTGCTGGAAAGGGAAAATAATTTTAAGAAAAGTTGCCCAGTTCTGTTGGATGAGCAGTCAGCCACAGTATTGGGGCTAAACAACATACGTGGCTGGTCTGAGCAGAGAATTCTCAAGCTTTAGGTCACATTGGGGTTAACAGCTGATTTAATTATAGTCATGTAGGTCCTCGAGTGGTTTGTGCACAGCTTTGTTAGGTAGTTTTAATGCTGGCTCAGCACGCAGGTCTGAAGTTTCCTTTTCCAGTTTTGGGGGCGTCCTTACAGTACACTGGCACTTCTAGACACATAAGCAAGAACTTCAAGCGTTAGAGGAAAGAGCTGGAAATTGGGACTTCTTGGTTCTGTTTCTCAAGCGCAGTTAAAAATCTTGCTTTGCGGTCCCTAACCAAGTGAGTTTTTTCCCCTTTACCTTGGTTTTGTTCTCTTCTAAAGAAGTGGCAGTGCTTGCTTACTGTACTGGGAGCGCCAGGGCCAAGAGTGGTGACGAATGAAGTATTTAAGAGATCTGCGGATGAAGCATGTGGAAGGGGTAAGGCCCGGAGTGACCAAGGTGTGAATTTCTTCTCTGTGGTTTTTTTAGGGCACTTTCATGGAGTGTCAGCCGGAGAGCAGCATCTCCCACCGTTTCCACAAGAACTGTGCCTCCCAGGTCAACGACATGAGCTACTGCCCACACTGCGGGGAAGAGGCCTCCAAGGCAAAGGAGGTGACAATAGCAAAAGCAGACACAACCTCGACGGTGTCCCTGACCTACGAACAGCAGAAGCCAGTGGCTGTGGAGGGAAGGGCTGACACCACGACGGGGAGGTGAGCTTGGGAGCGTGGGGCGATCTCAAACCTCCTGCCGGACTGTGCTTTGAAGGCTTGTGCTCCTCCTGATGGAGCAAGGTGTTTTCTGGCCCTTCTCTGGCACACCAAACTCAGCTGCAGGAACCTGCGAGTTGTGAGCTGGGGCAGAGAAGAGCATGGCAGCCACAGGGTGAGCTGGGGCAGAGGCTGTGAAGGTAGGAGAGCTTCAGGAGTTAAAGCCATTCCTTCCTCTTATTGTTAGGAGTGAAAAAATAGTGGAATGAATTGGCATTGCCAGGTCTGCTAAGGGACAGGGAAATTCCTGTGGTACCTGGCTGTGTAGCACCAAGGGACACAAGTATAAAGAGAGGATGAAAACGCAGAGGAGAACACAAATCAAGCCATCCCTGTATTGAACAGTGCTCCATCTTCCCATCTGATCTTCTTCTGGTGGCTTTTATGACTTGCCCCATGTTCTGGGGTCTCCTGTAGCACAGAGTACATCAAAATGTAATCTTAGAGCAGTGCAGCTCCTTTCTGGGACAAGTGCTTACTGTAAACTACAAGACTATATTAAGACTGCAAAATATGTTGGTTTGTGTTTCGATTTCACTTACACTTCTCCGCATTTAAAATCCATTTCTTTTCCTTCTTTGGCATAAGGTACACGCTGTTGTTTGTTTTTAATGGTTGTGCTTTGGCTGTCTCTCATTTTTTCTCTTCAGTGGGACTGGGACGCGGTTGTCAGAGGAAGACAAGCCAGAAAGTTCGGCTGCTGAGGGGTTTGACATGGCTGGGTCTTCAGTTTATCCAAAGCCTACTACGAGCCTGACCCAGGGACCAGTTAAAGAAACTCTGGAAAGTGCCCTGATTGCCCTGGACTCTGAAAAGTAAGAAAAAGATTGCTGGGTCTTTCCAGTTCCCAGGAGAAAACTGAGATGTAGCTTCTCTGGATTTTGGCCTCGCTCAGACCGTTTTTTGTTCACTTTGGTCATTTGTTACCCCCAACGGATTCCGGATTCACGAGAACAGTTATCGCTCTAAATGTCTTATTGATTTATCTGGAGGATTTAGTTTTTCACTGCGCCTCCAACGGCAGCTGTAGCTACTGGGAGTTCCCATTTACTGTAGTAAGACCCAGAATTTGTTGATGAGCGGCACTGAGCAGGTATGGCCCTCGCTAGAGCCAGGCTGGCCATGGTTGGAGCTGGAAGTTTGAAGATCTCCTTCTGGAGAGTTGTTGTTCCTGTGCTTTGCCGGCGCTGTGGAGCTATACCATAGGAACAGATGTTGTCATGCACGCGGGGTAGCAGTGGGGTGGGGTGAAACGCTGGGGGTGTTCCCCAGTTGGGTATTAATTACGCCTCTTTTCCCCACTTCCTGCAGACCCAAGAAGTTACGGTTCCATCCGAAGCAGTTGTACTTCTCTGCGAGGCAAGGAGAGCTGCAAAAAGTCCTGCTTATGCTGGGTAGGTGGCTCCTTCCCAGGCCATCGCGTGGCTGGCAGTACTCCCAGCTCCTGCCAGAGCCCAGTTCCCAGCACGGCCACACGTCATATTCCCCACTGCCCCTGGTGAGCTGTGCTGGAAGAGAAAGCCACTTCTGCAAGTGATGTGTCACTGGAAAGGGCTTCATCTTTCGGTGAAACATGGACCTGCTCCCAGCTTGTTTCTGCGTTAGGGTGCGCTTTTGTCCAGAGAAGCTGTTTCTGTCCCCAAATGACCTACATTCGATTTTTTTCCAGTCCCACAGAACTTTTCTTCCCCATGCAATGGGATAGATGGGGATTTGCAGCCAGTCAAGAGGTAAAAAGATGGGAGTCAGCTTAAGCCAAGATCCATCAGTAAGAGAGCAGAAAGGAGGAGGCTTTCAACACACAGGGCTTGTTTTGGGGGTACATAGTTGTCACCAGATGACCTTGAGCTGTTGAGCTTGTTTTTACCAACAAATGTTCCCCGGGAATCTCCCCCTTTGAAGGACACAATGTTTCCTCGGGATCATTTCCTTTCCACTCCAGTACTTTGTGGTACATTTTTGGACACTTGCTGTTCTTTTCATTTATCAGATTCTTCTTTTTTCTTCTAGCAAGTGTTAGTTTCATTGTTCCTGTCTTCAATAGCATAGAAATGTTATTCATTGATATTTAACACCGGCCTCATCATACGCAACATGTTATCATGCCCAGACATCTTTGTCTGGCCATCATCATCATCTGCCAGTCTTTGCACAGCTGTGAGCATCTCTGGCCAGATCCCCAGCTCCTCTCAGCTGGAGATGCTCCATCCATTCTGTAGCCCTGTGTTTGCAGTCATGTAACGAGGATCACTAATACTAATTGCAGTTAATTCTGGTGAGACAAAAAGGCCAGGTAGTAATCATAGAATGGTTTGGGTTGGAAGGGACCTTAAAGCCCATCCAGTGCCACCCCCTGCCCTGGGCAGGGACACCTCCCACCAGACCAGGTTGCTCCAAGCCCCTTCCAACCTGGCCTTGAACCCCTCCAGGGATGGGGCAGCCCCAGCTTCTCTGGGCAACCTGGGCCAGGCTCTCACCACCCTCACAGCAAAGAACTTCTTCCTAGTGGCTCTCTGTTGTTTCCACCTTCTGTGTTGCTTTAATGAAAGCAGCAATTATTTTTTTTTCCCTTTTTATCCTTGTATAGTGTTGGTTGGTTTTGTGGTGCTGAGAGGTGGGAAATTGTGAATCTGAGGGAGGTGGCCTGTGTAGGAATTGTAATAGTGGTGAACATTGTAATAGTTGTTAAACGTATTGAATTCCATGGTGTTTCTGAAGCTCTTGGTTTGAGAGCAGTTGGATATCGAATGTCCTTGGGACTACCCTGGGAGCTTTCTGGCTTGAATATGTAGTGAGTGGTGGGAAGGGCTGAGGATGCACTGGGAACTCGTCCCTTAAAAGCCTTTAGCTGAGACCTGGTTCTCCTGTTACGCTTTTCTCTAAATCTCTGAATCGTGGTTGAAAGCGTCTCTGCTCTGTTTTTCAGTGGATGGAATTGACCCTAATTTTAAAATGGAGCATCAGAGTAAGAGAACTCCTCTCCATGCTGCCGCCGAGTCCGGCCACGTGGACATCTGCCATATGCTGATTCAGGTCTGTCTCCACTTACCTCCTTCTGTACGAGCAGTTTGCTGTGGTTTTTTGGTCTCCTGCTAAAGCACACTTGGAAATCAGCACTGAAATGTCCCTCCTATAAAAACCTCCTTAATTCTCGGTTTGCTGAGGGAGGAGTGGTGGAGAGTAGCGTGAGGACTGGGAGGACATGACTGAAGCTGTCTTTCTAGGCTGTTCTCCAAGTTGAGCTTCGCTGCCCAGGCAACGAGCACGTGAAGCTTCAAAGTAGGGCACTGTGGAGCTTCGATGTGGGGCACCGTGGAGCACGTGGAACCTGTAAGGCATAAGCACACCCAGGTGCCACATGTGCCACACAGGTGACCGCTGGCAGGCTGTGGGTGACCTCCGAGCCACTGCCAACTCGCTCCTTGTACTGAAGGCAGGTGGGCTCTGGAGCCCACAAACTGGCAGGCTCTTGTCTTTCCTTCTCTCAAAACCCGAGTAACTCCAACACTGTTTTTCTCTGCGCTGTTAATGTCCCACGTGTGAAAAGGAGAGAAGGAAACATGCGAGTTTGGTTCATTGTCTGAGATTTGGATTCTAACTGAGGGAAGGTGGTCAAAGACATAGAGGTGCTCTTGTTGAACCTGCTCCAAGATGATGTGAAGAAAAAAGGAGGATTAGAACAGTTAATAGATTTTCCTTTTCTGTACTGGCGTACATTGACTGGAGTGACTGGGAGTACGTTTTGTTTACCCTGTGGGACTGGGAAGCCTTCAAGGGCTTTTGAGAAAGCAGCGATGCCATCCCTGTCTTTGCAAATGAGCCTGCTGGGATGTTGCCTTTCAGTGTCTGGAGTCAGAGGCTTCCAAAGCCCTGGCTGAAGATGCAGCCATGGCCCTGCCCTGCTGCCCTCCCTCACTCCAGTTACTGCACGTGAAGACTCGTATGAGCAAAAGGCGTAAAATTTGCAAGATATTACAAACAATCTGAACTGAGCATCCGTAGGGTTGGTTTGTTTCCCAAATCCTTCATCTTCTTATCTCTTCCCTGATGTCTGGCTGCTGCAGTAGCACAGTATTTGGCTGGAAACGTCCCCAGCTTGTTAAGCTTGAAATGCCTCTTCTCTGCTCCGCGTTTAAATAGCTGTAACTGGTTAAAAGTAATCCAGACAAATGGCAGTCAGCGGGCCAGTTCCTTGTGCCAGGTGAACCTGACTCAGCGTGTCACGCTGTGAGCGGGGCTGTGCCCCACGTGTCCGTGTGCCTGCGTGGCCTGCCAAGAGTTGGGCTGTCTCTCTGAGATTTCGCTTTAAAATTGGGTGGGTCACTGAGCTAAGCCAAAGAGTTAAAGCAGGCAAGACACATGGCACGGTAGCGTTTTGGAAAAGAGTAAGATTTTGGTCTCAGGCTCTCCATGTTGAGCTGAACATGTGCTCAGAGACCCCTGTAGAAATGTTGTCGTTGACTCCAACAGGAATAGTTAGCCAACTGCCAGAGGATTTTTAAAACTCCTGCTCCTGTTGCCATGGGCAAGTTGTTCCTCCTGCTTGTGACATTGGGAAGAGCTGGTTGTTTTGTTCCCTGCATCTGTAGAAATGAGAGACCTAAAATAAAGCTGTGGGGAAAAGGAAGAGGCCGATTTTTTCCAATTTATCACACGAACAGTATCCAGAGAGTAGCAGTACAAAATGCGTTGATAACAAGAGTTATTTAATACCAGCTGTAGGCTTCCCTGTGCCCCAGCTGCTGGCTGTACAAGGCAGGAGAGAGGGCAGGCAGTGTGTGTGCTGCTTTCCAAACCAGGGGAAGCTGGGCTGCCTTCAAAACTTGCTACTAAGTCTCTGCTGCCACATCCTTCCTCTGCTGACCGGGGCTGGTTGTAATTGTCCCTGTGTTTCCTTGGCCTCTTCACAGGCTGGGGCCAATATAGACACCTGCTCTGAAGATCAGAGGACCCCCCTGATGGAAGCTGCAGAAAACAACCACCTGGAAACTGTGAAATACCTTATCAAGGCTGGAGCACTGGTAGATCCTAAGGTAGCAGTTTATTCCTTATCTTTTTCTCCTGAGGAAGCCTCTGTCCGCCCTTGATACGTTTGAAGCCTTGGGTGGAAATGCGCAGGCGGAGGGGAGACAGCCTCGCTTATGTTGGGTGCGAAGGCTCGGCGAGGCTGGGGGTGTCGGTGGTGTCAATTTAATGATGAGGTTTTCTTGCTGTGAGCAGTTTGGGGCAAGTGCTGCCACTTCCTACATCAGTTTGTGGCAGCAAATGTAGGGGGTATTTGGTTTCATATGGGGCCGCTAAGGATAAGCGTCACAAATCCGTTGCGATGTGTTAGGAGTTTGATTTCAGAGTTTCCTTCTCTTCAGACTCCTATAATGAGCTTTTGGGGTGACATTTTAAAACGGGCTGGTGCTTGCCAAGCCAGCAAAATGAGAGAGGAAGCTTTGCTTTCCAAAGGCCTGATATGTGGTTTCTTGCGATCACGCCACAGTGGCAAAATTGGACCCCGTCTTCAAACCCTCCCCTTTAATTTAAACAAATACAATAAAACGCAGCTGTCTGTTTGCCTTTAGCATGCTCTGGTTGCTTTGCAATCTTGGAAAACAGACAGATCGTTTATTAGTTCCATAAATCAGATGCTATTTTGGAGCACAGGAACCCTCCCCACGTGAACTTCTTATTGTTACAACCTGCTGCTGTTGGCGCGCTCCTCTGCTGTCGCTGGGGAATACGGCCGGGCCGGGATGCTCTTTCGGGGAAGGAGCTGGTGGGGCTGGGACGATGGCACAAAATACCAAGTGCTGCCCACCCCGAGCCTTAAACGCATCCTTGGGAGCCTGGTTCTGAGCTGGGAAGGGGCAGGACAGGATGTGTGGGTTCATGCTGGACGCTGTCCCAAGCATCTTGGAGTAATCCAGACATCTCTCACCTGATTTGTTCACGTGGAAGATAAAAGAAGGGGTTTGGTGTTTTTTTTTTCACTTCTAAAGGTAAAGGGAAGGAAAAAAACTCCTGAGCTTGCAAAAGCAAATTAGAAGCCTGAGATCACGTCTGAAGTCTAGACTAGTTTATTATGTTAATTAGTTTCTTGCACCAAATTACTCATCTTTTTGAAAGCGGCATCGTTGCGGTTTAAAATCAACTCTGGCCGTTTTGATGAGCAATGGGGACGGTCGCTGCTGGGGGGGTGTGCGGGGCCTGCCCGGGACTGCGGGGTGCAGGGCAAAGCTCCCCATCCTGTTAATGGGACGGAAAAGCCCCACTCAAAACCTGCAGAAACTTCATGTTAAATTATAATAATAATCTCGACCATAGGGTCGAGAAGCTGCACTTGGCTCGTGGTAATCTAAGGGGAAAGCTGTGGCGTCACTCAGATGCGACAGGCACTTACGGGGGTGCAGAAACCCCTTTTTTACCCCAGGAAGCCCCCACAGTGTAATCCCTGACCTGAAACCTCCCATCCTTGCTGGGGGGGTTGCTCCCTAGCCCCGTGCCATGCGTTCTGCTCGGCTCCATCCCAAAGCTCTTGCCTCCGATGTCGTTTCCAGGGGCTTAGGCAGGAAGGAATCATTTTGGTTTCTCAGTCTTTCATTTCCTCCTCCTGATTTCCTGCTCTCTGGGCCCTGCTACGCGCTAAGCTCTTGGGATATAAACGCCTGATCAGAATCAGGCTCTGAGATCTTTGGTGTTGGTGTGGGAGTGTCTCTGTCATGACTCACAGTCTGTCCATCTCCACCAGACCCCGTATTCTCAGCTCCCAAAGGCATTCTTCCTTTCAACCTTTGTGGTTGTTTTTTATCTCCTGTCTCAGCGGCCGGCTGCGGGCACGCCGGGGACTCGGTCTCTCGGGAGGCTCGTGGCCCCTCTGCAGGACACCCTGTTGCCCTGCTGCCAGGTGTTGGGATAAGGCCTTGTGCTAATAAAACACAGTAAAAAACCTGTATAAATGGAGCATTTCGAGTTGAGAAAAGGCTACTTCTCTGATGTAAAGTGCAAGCTCTGCCTCTGTAAGGGATTCCTGCCTCCCCTTCCACACAGAGAAGAGTCGGAGAGCAGGAGCGTCGATCTGCCAGAGTTTGGGGCTAGTACCTTCCCTTGGCTGTGCAAAGGTGTCTCTTCCCGTAGCTTTTGTGCTCTCGGTCTCCTGCTCTGCACAGGTTGCACCTTGGACCTTTTTGGGAAGCTCCCTCTGCTCCATCACTGCATCGGTTGTTGCTGCTCTCTCCCCTCCTGGCTGTGGGCCGGAGGCTTTTGGAGTCCTCTGCTCCCTCTGTGAACTTCTCTGCTGTTCCTAAGTGTCACTGGTGTCATGCAGACGTGGGAAACGCTGGGAAGGGACATCCCCTGAATGCTTGTTCTGTGGTTGTGTCCAGGATGCAGAGGGCTCCACGTGTCTGCACTTGGCTGCCAAGAAGGGGCACTACGACGTTGTTCAGTACCTCCTCTCCAACGGGAAGATGGACGTCAACTGCCAGGTAAGGCCTTTCTGCGAGGGGCAGGAGCTGCTTTCAGGTTGGGGACCCCGGTCTCACCAGTCTGTCTGTGCAGTGGTTACTCAGATAGAGTCCTGCTGCTGGGGGGCACCTGGAAGATATTAGGGGGTGAAAAAGCCGTGGGCATCCCGGTCTGCCAGAGAAGGCAATCCCCTCCACTGACCTCATAGAAACTTTCCCACCTTCTCTCTGGGTTTGCATTTTCTCCGTGAGCCTGAATTTGCTGGTGGAGCCTGTTGCTCGAGGGTTGTCCTTGTGCTCCTCCAAGCAGTGGGGTGGTGGGATCATGGATGAGCTGTGGGATGGGTTGAGCCTGGCTCTCGCCATGACCGAGCTTATCCGTTCCCTTGGGTAAGACAGTGCTGGATTAGGGTTCGTTCTGAGAGAAGGCCAGCTCCCCCAGGCTGCTCGGGGAGCTCTGTAAGAGCTTTTACACAAGCTAAATGTTCGTCATGCCTTTTGGACGCTCAGCTCTATTGGAACCCCCTGGAGATCCATTGCCCATGTGCTGAGCTGCAAATAGACTCCAGCCTGCTGAGGCATGGTGGATGGAATCACACCAGGGATGCAGGACCTGGAGGGACCTCTCCCTGCAGCAGCGTGGGCCGAAGGAGGGATAGATGTGGGGAGAGAAGGGGTCTGTGACTCCCAGGCAAGGTGCACCCTGCTGTGGCTACCGAGGGGCTTGTGAAGCCAGCAGGAAACCATCCTGCCCGTTCCATGTGTCTCACCCTCTCCTTTCCCTCCTCAGGACGATGGAGGTTGGACGCCGATGATCTGGGCCACCGAGTACAAGCATATTGAGCTGGTGAAGCTGCTGCTTGCGAAGGGGTCGGACATCAACATCCGCGATAATGTGAGGTTCTTCCTGCAATCCGTTTCAGAAATTAACCATAATCTCTGTTTAAAACCCAAAAAATCCCAAGGAGGCAGATTTTAGGCTCAGCGCAGGGACGTGCCGTGCTCCTTCAACAGAGGTGCTTTGGGGCAGTGAGTGGATGGTGTCTGGGGGCAGAATTTTCCACCATATTCTAGGAAAAAGTTTGCAAGCTGGCAAGAAGCCCTTCTTCCTTCAGCTCTTCTGACATAGCCCGTGAGGATGCTGTCTGTCTCGCTCCTTCTATTCCACCTGGGTCCACCCTGCTGCCGCTTGGTTGCTGAACCAGGCAGGTCCCCCTCGAGTCCAGACTTACCAACTCCACGTTGGTCCTGGGCCAGCGTGCAGTGGGCGTGGGTTAGGGACACCCTGTGTGCCTTTTGAGGCACATGAGCTCGTACTTGTGTTTTCTGGATGGTTTGGGCAGATACTCTTGCCAGCAAGTGTCGCAGGCCTGGGTTTTCCTAGGCATAACAGGCACGTAGCCACCGACGTGGACAGAGCGTGCCTGGGCTGGTGGCTCAGCATGCCGGAGCTGCCTCTTGGCCTGCTCTTCACCTCCCTAAATCCTGCTGGAGTGGGACGTGCTCTGTCCTTGAGTCCCTGGGAGCTCCATGGGACCAACAGCGCTGCATGTTGGGCTGTGCCAGCTGATTTCACGGGGCTTTTCAAGTAAACAGAGAAGATACAAGGGAGATGCTGTCTCTTTTTTTCCCCAGTTATCCAGGTTTCTGTTCAGGAGACTCATTCTATCGGCACTGCTCCTCTTCTTTTTTTTGCTTAAGAGTATGTTTCTCATTTTCTTCATTTCTGTCTCTGAGGATATTGAAACCCCAGAAACTTGGGTGAGAACCGGGGTGCGATGAGCTACTCCAGGCTTTGGCCAGTAGATGTGAGATAGTTTAATACATGAAGGGTTTCTGCTTCCTGCATGAGTTGTACCTGCCCCACCATCAGTTCACCCTCTAGCCTGCCTCATGGCAATGTATTTTCTTGCCCAAGGCTCGTAGTGCTTTTTCAATCCAAGGAATATAAGCAGCTAATTTGTATTTGTCTCCCTAAATGCTTTGTTTCGTGTCTTGGGTGTAGCAGGGGTAGGTATTGGCACGTTTTTCTCATGGGACTCAGAAAGGCTTCAGCTCCAGCTGTTCCTGAGGAGTCACTGTCCGTGTGAAAGCCCCTTCCTGGTAGGAGCTTCGATTTCCTTGGTAGCTTAGACAGTTCCCAGGCAGGTCCAGATCTGATACTGTTCCTAAAAGCAAAGACAGAGGGGAGGTTTTGGGTTGTTGCTTTGCTTCAGAGCCCAGTGCTGACTCTGAACAAAACTGACTTGTTTGATCTGCCGTAGAAGCCTTTTGGCTACCAGCTACAAGATCACACGTTCGGTGATGAAAATCAAATCAGCTCAGCCAACAGTTTACTTGAAAGAAAAATACCCTCTTAACAGATGGATGTATCCGTTACTGTACCTACGTTGGGCGCCTCCTGATTGCGGTCATTAAGCAGCAATGTCACTTCTGCTGGGAAACATCATCCTCCAGGAGAAATGCCTTTGATTGTAATTAGGCTGCTGGTATCGGTAGCTGATGCAAGGCGAAATAACGAGCCTCGGTGTCTGTAACCTGGCTGAGCGGCAGCACGTGCTGTGCAATCCACAGGGCTCATTTTTTCTGTACGTTGGTATGTGATGCTGATGAGGGAGGGTTTTTTTCTAGGTGTTAACATAACGGGAGGCAGAAGCCGTAGAGAAAGAGGTCTCCCCACTCCCTGTTTAGGAAGGATCTAAGTTAAGTTGCGGTGACTAAAAGATGTGCTTTGGTTTTGCTTTAAAAAGAAAAAAAGTTAGGTGATCGTTACTATCATTGCAGTGTTGTAATCGGCATCTTCAGAGCTTGTCAGGGGGAAAGGTTCAAAGTGTGCTGCAAATTGCGCCGTAACAGAAAACAGAGTATCATCGCTGAAAATATCTCCATCAAAAAGATGAGTGTTCAGCTATTTCTGGTGCTGCTGGTGAGGGATGAGCACATACAGTATTTAAGAGATGCCTGAAGTTGGATCGATGGCTTTCCCTGTGGCTCATGGTTTGCTTTTTAGCACCTTCAGACAGCCCATAGCTTGTGCCGTGCTCTTTTTCTCTTTAAGTTTGTAGCGCTGGGAGACGCGCTGGCTTCCCTGTCTGTCTGGGCTGGGGAAGCTCAGCTTCTAGCCTTTTCTGGCATGTTTGTTCGTGTCTGTCACCTCTCTCAGGGATTGATCCAGATTGTTTGGTGGCTTAGAGACAGACGATTTGCCTGCGTGTCTAAGGAAGGCGATGGACCGCTTTGTGTGCAGCCTCCCCGTCTCTGCTGCGCGGAGGCGGCTGGAGTGAGAACTCCCTGCTTGGCTGCGCGGAGATTTCCCTGCCGGTCCCAGCCGGGAGGAGCAACGTAGAGCAGGAGCCTGCAAGCCACACGTGGAACGCTGCGGGTGTCGAGCCCAGGGTGGTGAAGTCCCAAAGCGATAGGATTTTAATGCACTAAACAGCCTCTACTCTGTTTTCTTACCCTTCAGGAGGAAAATATTTGTTTGCACTGGGCTGCTTTTTCGGGCTGTGTTGACATAGCGGAGATCCTGCTGGCTGCTAAGTGTGATTTACACGCCGTGAATATTCACGGGGACTCACCCCTGCATATTGCAGCCAGAGAGAACCGCTACGAGGGCGTGGTGTAAGTACGGCCCCAGCCCCGCCGCTTCCCTCCCTCCCCCTCCTCCCTCCGCTCCCTGGATGCTGGCTCCCAACCTCGGGAGATCCTTTGGAATGGCTTTGGCGTTGAAACACCAAACAGACTTGGCGGGGAGGGTTTGTTTCTCCATTGCCCCACTCCTTGGGGCGCTGGGTCTGAAATGCTGGCTGCTGCCAGAGCTGGGCTAAAGACAGAAAAGGTGGAGTGGTCCTGGAGTCTCAGGCAGAGACCTTGATGGCCTGGGCTTCTCAGCACAAAGGCATCAGGCGTCCTTCATTAAAGCTCTTTTATTCTTTTTTGCAATTACGTTGCATACTATCATAACAGGGCTTTTCCTTTGCTTCATCATTGCTCTGAATAAAGTCATCATGTCTACTCACCCAAAAGCTGGTGAGTATAAACAAGGGCCAAGTCCAGTATCAGTTTCCCGTGGCACTTTTCCATTTCCAGCCTACTCTTCCCATCCCGTATCTTTCCCTGCCAGAGAGATTTTCAAGCCTGTCTGAAGTTTAGGCTGGTACCAACAAGGTACTTGTCATGCCTGAAGCAAGGCGAGGTTTGCCCAGAGCTCTCGTGAGTGCCCAGAGCTCCAGTCTGTGGCTTCTGCCAGCGCCTTCGCGTAGAAGGATTCCCTGAACCATGCTTAATAAAGAAAACTCAGGTGATTATTCACTACTACGGATTTTTCCTTGCCCCTTAAGGCCTGGCTGGAGGATGGGATTCAGCTCATTTTCCCCTTGTGCAGTTTCTCTTGGGGGATGCTGATCCTTTCTTGCTGTTTTGCAGCCTCTTTCTTTCCCGTGGCTCGGACGTCACTTTAAAGAACAAGGAGGGTGAGACCCCGCTCCAGTGCTCCAGCCTTAACTCTCAGGTCTGGGTGGCCCTGCAGATGAACAAGACTCTCAGAGAATCATCTACTGAGAAGCCTCCCCAGATAGAGAAGGTTGTGAGCAGGTGAGAATGGGGCTGGCTTTGCCTGTGGGCCACGAAATTGAGCCCTGGCATAGGGTGGCCTGGTTTAAGTCAGTGCACGCTTCACTTTTTAAACTGGTGGGAAGGTCAGTTTGAGCTTAGCAAGAACTAAGCACATGCTGATTAAGACCGTGGTTTATAAATTCATCCTCCAAATGGAAATATTCTCAAGCACAAAGAAAAATCTGTAAGGCAGGGTGGGAAAAAAATAAACTCTGTTCTAGTCTGAATTGCTCTCAGGCTTTGAACGCTCAGTGATCAAAGACAGTAATTCTGCCCCAGGATGTCATGTGAATGGCCCCTCGGTTCGGGGGGAGCTTTTCTTCTCTGACAATTCTCTCTCTCCCACTGACAGAGACATTGCCCGGGGTTATGAGCGGATCCCGATTCCCTGCGTCAATTCAGTGGACAGTGAGCCTTGTCCTAGCAACTACAAATACGTCTCGCAGAACTGCGTCACCTCCCCGATGGACATCGATAGAAACATCACTCATTTACAGGTGAGGGATCGCACGCAGCCACGTGTTTTTTCCTGTCCTGGTGCGTACATTCAGAGACGTTGCAGCACGCTGCATCTCAGGACGGGCTTTGCATGCAAAATGGGAATGCAAATCCTAATGTTGCCATCAAATTCCAGCTAAGGCTGTAGTCCTAAACTCTTGCCTCTGGGAGATGGGATTCTGCTTTTCTTTCTTTCTGAGACTTAAGCCAACCTCTGTATTGAGCTGTGTGCTGGAGCATCAGCCGTCTGGTGCTGGCTGGTGTGTTTGCCTCTTGTCCTTTTCCTCTGGCCTTTATCTGGAGAGTTAGTGAGTTTGTTGGGAGACCTTTCTCATGCTGTCTTCCTCCTGGCTGCAGCATTCAGGCCAAGGTCTTCATTGTGAATCATAGAATCGTAGAATGGTTCGGGTTGGAAGGGACCTTCAAAGATCATCAAGTTTCCACCCCCTGCCCTGGGCAGGGACACCTCCCACCAGACCAGGTTGCTCCAAGCCCCCTCCAACCTGGCCTTGAACCCCTCCAGGGATGGGGCAGCCACAGCTTCTCTGGGCAACCTGGGCCAGGCTCTCACCACCCTCACAGCAAAGAAGTTCTTCCTGAGATCTCATCTCAATCTCCCCTCTTTCAGTGTCAAACCCTTCCCTCTCATCCTATGGCTCCCCTCCCTGATTAAGAGTCCCTCCCCATCTCTCCTGTAGCCCCCTTCAGGTACTGAAAGGCTGCTCTAAGGTCTCCTCGGAGCCTTCTCTTCTCCAGGCTGAACCCCCCCAACTCTCTCAGCCTGTCTTCATAGGAGAGTGGCTCCAGCCCTCCCAGCATCTTCACCGCCTCCTCTGGCCCCGCTCCAACAGGTCTATGTCCTTCCTGTGCTGAGGTCTCCAGAGCTGGAGTCCTTGAAGGGTTGGGTTGTGAAAGCAGAGGTGGGGGAGCATAGGGGGAAGGTGACCCAGAGCTCTAGGATGGCTGAGGTGAACTTTCCATGCCCGAGCCCTCTGTGTGGCAGGTGGTGGTGGGACCACGCTGGTTTGGGGAGCGCTGGGGAAGCAGTCGGCTGGAGCCACCCATGTGGGCTGAAGCGAGCAGCAGGGCAGGGTTGCATCATCTCCCAGCTCTGGTCCCTCCTCGGAGCCTTCCTTGTCCTCAAGCGTGGGGTACAGCTCACAGGGCGAGGAGGAACATTAGTTAACACGAGGGGACATCCTCTTAGGAGCAATGAGGATGGCTTGGTATGGGCTCCTTTCCTCCTGGCCGGAGTAGTTCGACATTCATTGCGCACAGAAATAAATAATGGAGTAAAACTGCCCCTGAGCTGATGAGGCTGGTTATCTTTCTGGCTAATGAGCTGCAGCAGGAGAAGGGAAAGGCTTGTGGTCTCCTCTCTGACCCTGTCGCAGGAGTTGCTCTCTCAGCTGGGTGTGAGTGGTGTGGAGTTAACCCCTTTTCTTCTCTTCCAGTATTGCGTGTGTATAGACGACTGCTCCTCCAGTAACTGCATGTGTGGCCAGCTCAGTATGCGCTGCTGGTATGATAAGGTGAGGACCAGAACCCCCTGGCGGGTCAGACCAGTGTCCGTGAGCTGAACTGTGCACAACTCTGGGTTTATAACAGCATCTGAAAAGCCAGTGCCTTGCACAACTCCTCTGCTTTTTGTTTTAAAATGCCTGGAGTTGGAGCCTCAGCTTTGAGAAGTATGTGGTCATAACAAAACGTGGACTCAGGGAAGCTTTTCTAGTGTTATTTATTTGTGTTACTGTCGTTCCAACCGAGCCATTAATTATACCCATGTGATAGAGAGCATTTAATAATCCATGCGTGAAATCAGCTTCCATTTCAGAGCAACATAGAAAATGCTGTCATATGTAAACAAGGGGAGGGCAATAGAGAGATTTTTTTTTTGCTTTTATTTATTGTGATCCTTCCGGATGAAGGCAAAGTAGAGATGTTTTAACTTCAACGTTGCCGGAAGCCGGGTTTGTTTTGGGTAAGTTTGTTTTGTTCCTCCAGGGAGGTTTTGAGGTTAATATTTGGACAGGTTCTGCTAACATCAGAAGTTCTGTGAATTTCTGCAAGTTTTTCCCGGGGGGAATATTGGCATCTTTCTTTGCTTTGTAGCCATTTTATTTACACGTTAATAGGTGATTACATCTTTCAAGACTTAAAAGCCAAATTTGTTAAATATGATGAACTGCTGCTGTCGCTTCCTTGATCCTGTACGGTTGATAAATCATTGAATTGTAGGGTTTTGGGGAGTGTTGTTTGGGAAGATAATGTGGTTCACAGAACTTGGGTGTACTGGCCTCGGAATCTGGAAGTTGAGGCTCTATTCCAGAGCCAGACCGAGCATCTGCTTCTCCCTCCAGCGCTGCAAAATGATAATAATGATGATGCACACTGGTTTTTTGCACAGCACTGTAAGATACATTTTTTTTGGGTGGTGCGTAGGGTGATGCCAGGCAGCAAAAACCTAGATGTTTGTCAGCTGGTGGTGATAGTGGCTACTGTGCCACTGTCGGGGTCGAGCAAAACCACTGCAGAAGTTGAGATCGGATGCAGATTTTGGGGAGGTCGGGGTTTGCCCTCCGTCTTGGGGTTCTCTGGCCTGTTTTTACACCCAGGGGGATTTCTGCTTTTGGAGAAGACGGGTGACAGGAACAGACAACTAACCCAGTCTGGAATGGCTCTCTTCCTCAGGATGGCCGACTCCTGCCTGAATTCAACATGGCTGAGCCGCCGCTGATCTTTGAGTGTAACCACGCGTGCTCCTGCTGGAGGACCTGTAGGAACCGGGTGGTGCAGAATGGGCTCAGGTGAGAAGGAGGATCCAAACGCAGCTTGTCTTGGCAAGACCAACACCAAACTCGTGAGATTTCTGGCTTTCTAATCCCAGCTCACCCATAAACCCCCAAAACCCAGAACTTCCCGTGGTGGGACAGAAGCTGGGGCAGGTGCCAGCAGCCAGTGCTGGGGTCCAAGTGGGTTCCTGTGTCCTGCTGGTGGGAATGAAGCAGCAGCAGGTTGAGGAGCTCAATTAATATTTGCACCCTGCCCCTGTTGCCATCACGTGGGAACTGCAGCGTTCTTTTATTAGCCAGACCATCAGGCGTAGAAATGCCTTGTGGGTCTGCACGAACAGCCTGGATGTAACTTCTCAGGTGAAGACCTTTGGAGAAAATAACAGCAACAGAAACTGCAAAAACCTTAAATTACAAGATCTTGTAAGTTAAGCAGTCGGGATTAGAAATACAGGCCAGCGTGCCCAGGCTTGGCTGCTTAAGGTTTCCACGTTATTGGCATGAACTCCCCCTGAACTGGGCACCTGAGTACCTGTTGGCCTCGGTGCTGCAGATCAGGCTGGTAGGATTTGGGTGCCAGGCTAAAAATGTAAATGTTGTATTTTGGACCTCTGCTATGGAGAAGTTTGCCTCTGCGCTAAGTTAAAAGGAATCCCACTGGAAAAAAAAGACTTTTGCGCATTTTTTGTAGTAATGACAGCGCTTTTTTTTTTTTTTTTTGCAAGCTTTGTAGTTTCAATGACATTTTGCAGCATTAAAAATAAGTAAGGAAAAAAGCTCCGTGCCTTTCCACAGAACTTCACCCCTCTCTGTTTTTCCCTGCCAAGCTCCTGAGCTCCGGTGTCTACGTGGGTGTTCATTTAGGAGCTGTACAGCTCGAGCCGTTTCTTTTGCATTTTTGCCTTGCTATAAAGTGTTTTTCTGAGAGATGGGGAAGGGTTGGAAACCCAACAGCCAGCCTGGGAGCACGGCTCTGTTGGGAAGCCGGGGGTGAGGTCGGGTGCTCGGCAGAGCTGTGCTGGGAGTCCCTGGGGAGGCGACGGAGGAGGAAACCTCCTGCCTTTGGGCTGCAGCGTTGACACATGGGTTCTCCTGCTCCATTTTTACTGCTTTCTTTATCAGATTTGCTCCAAATTAACTCCACTCAGCAGCACACACGTTCCCATCTGGCAGGCTAGCCCAGGTCAGTTGGGAGGCTGAAATGGGAGCTGTGGTCCCACTGGTGCCGGTGTCGGCCCTTTACAGCAGAGCCTGGACCCGAGCTTGGCTCTGTCCTGCTGCGATGGATGAAACAAAACAGGGGGGGAGCTTCCTCAAGCCTGAAATTCAGCATTATAACTGCTTTCTCTGGGAGCAACCATTCTCCTAAAGTCATGATTTGCCCTCATGCAAGGGGCAGGAAGGCTCCAGGAGCTGTGGGCAAATGTGAGAAAATGCACAGCCCCTGCTTTGAGCTGATGGTGCAAAGAGGGGATGGGTGGGGGGGAAGAGAAGTGCTGGAAAATGCAACAGGGTGAAGTTAAGGTGAGCATCGGATTTCTCTGTATTCCGATAACAGCGTTGCTGAGAGCGGGTTTTGATTCCCTCGGGGACAGAGCGAACCTTCCCTAGCCCTGGAGACCGTTCATCCTGCACTTAACTCAAGTTCTGGCTGAGCAGGAGGCAGAAATGACTTACAGGATTGTTTCTCTGCCTATAAACTCCATCAGTAAAATTCCACAGAGCGGCTATTACACCAAGAAGTTTCAAGTTGCAGCAGTTTCTTCCTTGTCTTTCAGCCAGGGAGCTGGATATGATGGAGTTGCTAAATGCATGGCCTCAGCAGAGGGCAAAGGGATCAGAGCACTTAGCTCAAGGTGTTCTTAATTCACCATCAGCTCCCTGCCTTCCCCTTGCAGCACCTCTCCCTGCAGAGCTCCCCTGCCTTCGGTCCCCTTCCTCCTTCCCAGCCTTCTGCCCAGTGTGTGCAGGGAAGGGAAAGGAAATACTGGTGGTGGGATACTGGTGTCCCATAGGATCATAGAATGGTTTGTTTTGGAAGGGACCTCAAAGATCATCCAGTGCCACCCCCTGCCCTGGGCAGGGACACCTCCCACCAGCCCAGGTTGCTCCAAGCCCCCTCCAACCTGGCCTTGAACCCCTCCAGGGATGGGGCAGCCACAGCTTCTCTGGGCAACCTGGGCCAGGCTCTCACCACCCTCACACCAAGGAAGTTCTTCCCCAGATCTCATCTCAATCTCCCCTCTTCCAGTTTAGAACTCTTTCCCCTCATCCTATGGCTCCCCTCCCTGATCAAGAGTCCCTTCCCAGCTTTCCTGGAGCCCCTTGAGGGACTGGAAGGGGCTCTAAGGTCTCCCTGGAGCCTTCTCTTCTCCAGGCTGAACCCCCCCAACTCCCTCAGCCCCTCCTCCCAGCAGAGGGGCTCCAGCCCTCCCAGCATCTCCGTGGCCTCCTCTGGCCCTGCTCCAGCAGGTCCCTATTCTTCTGATGTTGGTGGCCCCAGAGCTGGACTTAGCACTCCAGGGGCGGTCTCTGGGCAACTCGTTCCAGTATCTCACCACCCTCAGAGGGAAAAATTTCTTCCTGAGATCTAATCTAAATCTCTACCCATGTGTAAATCACACGGAGCATCCAGTCCCATCTCTTCCCCAGTCCCCAGGTGTGACCTCGCGAGGTGCAGCCAGGCAGGGAGAAGGGGTTGGTGGGTGCCCGTCCCTTGTCCCCAGGCAGTTCCTATCCCCCCATCTGCCCGCAGGCTCAGAGCAGTGGCGGGAGTGGAGTGTGCCCACAGGAGTGCCAGCGTCAGAACTAGGGGGGGTTGAGCATTGAAATCATCTTTGCGTTTGTTCTGATGGAAGTTACCGGGTTTTTTTTGCTCATCTCTCTGTGAAAATGCGTTGCCTTTCTGCAGAGGGCTGCAGTTAACCTGGCTTCCTTTCCTCTTTTCCAGGACTCGATTGCAGCTTTATCGGACACAAAAGATGGGCTGGGGTGTGCGAACAATGCAAGACATTCCACTGGGAACCTTTGTGTGCGAGTAAGTTATTCGGCTTCCGTTAGCTCCCGCGAAGGCAGCGCTTCCAAAGGATGGTTTTAACCTCTTTAAGCAGAGTTTTTCACGCAAATCCAATCGACATCAAGTCGAGTTGCTTGCCCTCAGTCAGAGGTTTCCCGACTCCCTTTCCTGCTCTTGTTTGTTCCTTTTCTTCAGAGCGTGGAGCTTCTTCCACCCCTCTCCATCTTCCTGGGATCTGTGCTCGGCTCTTACCCCTCTGAAACACAAGCGATGGGGGAAAAATGGATTTGGGTTGTGCTGCAAATGTGCTCAGCTCACGTGTTCACCCTGGATACGGGACATCTAAGGCCAAGGCAATTTGGAACAACTTTCTTAGATCATTTTCTGTTTCAATACTGACTTCTCAAGAGGTTTTCCAGTGTCACCGCTCTGGCTTTAGTCTGATTCAGCAAAACAGTAAAACACTTGGGGCTGAGCACATGTTTCGGCCCTGATTCAATAGAGTACTTAAGAACAAAAATGTTCAGATTTATGTCAAGTGAAAAAAACCTGCTGTCAAACCCCACGGTTTTTAGGCTTTAAAGTGGTATATTTACTTTATTAAATATTTTGGAAAGTGTTTTCTTCATTGCAATACTACAGTGAGTTAAGACTTTTTAAATAAGGCTGGACTCGTGCCCTTCATGGAAGTCGGTGCTCAGGTTTTTTAGAACTAGTTATTGATGTTTGATAGAGTTGGGGCGGGGGATTGAGGAAGATTATTGCAGAATTTAAAAAAAAAAATATGAAGGAAGAGAAAAATCTGTGGTGAATCGGCCAAGTATTTCTCCTACGTTAGGAGCTGCCAGGTGAAATGCGTTTTTGGAGGTAAAGCTTAAAATTGCTGTTTGTGGTGAGTGTCTCAGGTCTGTCTTCAGGTGGGGCTTCCTGGTAAGTACCGAAGGTCTCTGTGCCCTGGTCCGGGGCCCAGAGATGAGCCAGAGCCTGTGGGCAAATGGCCCCCAAACAAAAAGGGCATGGACTTTACCAAGTCCTGCTGGAATGTTAGTATTTGAGAGGAATAAGCAGTGGTGAATCGGCAGCCCAAGGAAACGGGGCAGCCCTGTGTGATGGTGTAATTACCCCCTGTGTGACGGTGTAATTACCAGAGATGGGTACGTTGTGCACCACATCAGAGCTGATGGGGTGCAGATACCACAACCAGGCTTAACTCTTCCCTCCGCCCTCGCCAGGAGCTGCTGATGCTGGTTCCGTGGTAGACGATATCTCCTTCATTATCTAAATGAGCTGCATACTAAAAAGCTGAGCTAATTTATGTCTTGCCCGTGCAGGATCCTCCTTGTCCCCACCGCACACACACACGTTATTGACTCAACTCACCAACTCCAGAGCTCCTCTCCTGCGCAAGCCAGCTACAACTGGTGGCCTTTCTGGGAGTCTTTATGTGTGACCCTATGGACCTGGGTTCTTCTTTCCCTCCTCTCTGGCGGAGAGGCCGCTGTGCGGGCAGTGCGCGGGGGCCGCTTGCACACAGCAGCTCCTGGGGGAGAGCATTTTGCACTAAATGTCTGGATGAGAGCCCTGAGCGGGGAGTCACTTTGTTACAGGGGTTGTTACTCTGCTTTGGAAGGATGATAATTTGTAAGGATGGCTTTTATTCCGTAATTTTTCACTTATGCCTGCATGGGGGGCAAATCTGGAATAGTTCTCACAACGCTTTTATCTTGCAAACCTCTGCTGGTCCTGCCTGTTCCTGTGTGTAAATGCCTTTCTTACACACATCCTGCTTTCCAGCCTGCTCCGTTCTTCAGGTACCTTTCAACTTTTCTCTGTAACCCCTCCAAAAATGAGTTCCCTTCCCGTTTCTGCTTGCAGGCTGTCCCTCTGGCAGCCCACAGGGGCTTCTGTAGGGAGCATTGAGCAGTGTCACAGCAGTTTGGTGACTGGGAGCATGGCTCTGCCAGCGCAGTGGCTGGTCAGCCCTCCCACTGTCATCTCCAGAGCTCCTCAGACCCTCCAGCAGCTCCAGACCCTCCTACTAATGGCATCCAGTACCTTCAGCTTCCAGCACTGTGATCTTCCCTGCCCTGCTGGGCTCCCACGGAGACTTTAAGCTCTTTCCCTGGCAGATGCTCAGGAACGTGCTCGTGTGCAGGTTTCTCCCCGGCTTCCAAATTTGTCCCTGCTCAGATGTTGCTGTTGCTCAGCCTTTTGCTGCGGGTTGTTTTGGATCTGCTCTCTTCGTGCTTGGTTGTTAAATGGTGTAACTGCTCATTCTGGAAACGGCACAGCTGGTCGAGAGCTGTTACTGGAGAGGATTTGAATTAGTGGGATGCGGAAACCAGAGGTTTGCGAGGTTCTGCTCGCTTCCTTTCAGTGCATGTCCATTACATGGCTTCCAAGTATTTCATTTCTGTACGAAACAGTGATGCTGTAACAAGCTGCCATCCGCATCCAGGCAGATATTTCAGCCACACCTTGAGCCGGAGAGGCCCTAGACATCCCGTCTCCCCCACTCCGTGAAAAATGCTGGAGACTGGTGTAGGAACAGCTTGTGGCTCTTGAGTTTTGCATGGAGTGCGCTCTGATCTTGTGGTGATGAGTGGCACTGTAAAGCTCGGAGATGTTGCCATCAGCATCCTGAACCTCTTGCTGAGAAGAAAGATACTGGCTTGACTTCAGGAGTTTTTGAGTCATAGAATGGTTTGGGTTGGAAGGGACCTTCAAAGATCATCGAGTCCCATCCCCTGCCCTGGGCAGGGACACCTCCCACCACACCAGGTTGCTCCAAGCCCCTTCCAACCTGGCCTTGAACCCCTCCAGTGATGGGGCAGCCACAAACTGAAGGGTCTGATGCTCCTGGTCTTTTTTTGGGTAGGAACACGTATGTCTTTCACATCCTTCCCTAACTTTGGACCTGTGCAAGTAGGGAACTGTTTGTATCTGTAAGCAGCCCTGGAAAGGAAACGAGTTACAGGAATAGCCTTTAAAGAAAGATCAAAACAACAGTTTTTAATTAGGTTCTGAGGTTTTGTTTCACTGGGTTGTGAACGTGAAGTGCTGTCCCTGAGCAGAGTGTCTCCGTGCAGCATTATTCAGCTTTTCTCAGCTGCCGCTGGCTACTGTGCCCGGCTACAGCAATTTTTCTCCCTCTGGCCATCATCTTCCTATACTTTAGGTCACCAACGAGGCTGTGATTTCCAGTAACGCCGCAGCCTTACAGGAGCACTTAATGAGTAACAAGGTGGGGTGGGGGCAAACGGGAGGATCCCACGCGGCGGCAGCCTCTTGCTTTGGCAGAGCTCGTTGGCCGGATCCCACAGATTTGGGAACTGCAGCCAAACCATCCCTCGTTGCGGAGCGCGTGGGTCCTCTCCGGGTTAATGTTTCGTGGCTCTGCTCTTCCTCTTCCTCAGCCCTGGAGTTAAACGCTGTCCTGGGCCACAGGGGGAACGGGCTACGGTTGGGTAACGCTTCGAAAACGCCTTGTGAGCTGCAGAGGAATGATCATGGAAGTCTCTGTTGATGCTGCGAAGAATATTTATTCGTATTGCGAATCCTTTGCTTATAATTAATTAGCATCACGTTAAACACTGGGAACATTTACATACCAGCATCTCCCATGCAGTTGCTTCTCTCTCGTATCCTCCCTCTGGCTCGATTTCTCTCCCTTCGTGTCTCTTACTCAATTGCAGGCAGGGCAGGAAACATTGAGCCTTGACAGCCTAAAACTGTTTAAGATGGAGCTGGGGATATAAATGTGGGAATGCCAGTGGACTCCTGCAACAAGGGAGTTTCCAGCAAAACCAGCATCTGTCGGAGGGGTGAAGGGTGGTGCGTGGATTTAGTCCTTCCCCCCAAGCCCAGGCCGAGCAGCACAAGCTTCACGGTGCTTGGAGGACCTGGTTTTACACCGAGGTGGTTGTTACTCAGATCTATTCTGATTTATTCTCTGATTTATTCTGGTTTGAAAGGGATTGAGAAAGAAACTTAGATCCTTCCAGGGAGCCGGGCAGCTTAGTTTAGACCTACGACTTCTAAAACAAAACTTTTTGAGGTATGTGGCATATGTAATTGGTCAAAGCACCCTGGAAAATACAGGATGGACGGAAACAAACACTTTGCTTTGGGCTGTGAACAGCAGAAGCATTGCGGTGGTGTGCGGGAGAGCCAGGATGGGGCTGAGTCTGCACCAGGAACAGAAGAAGAATTGGATTAATGCGTTGATCTTGGCCAACACAGAGATTTGCAAAGGGAAACATAGTCCTAGGGAAAAGTAAATTTTGTTGGAAGTAAGACTCCCATTTTTATTATTAAAAATGTTGCCCTGAAAAGATGGAGTTTGAAGCCAGATTTTAGCTGCTGTAGGTTGGCAAAGCTGAGCTTGCCCGAGTGGCTCCGAGGTGGCCTGTGCTGCTCGGGCTGTGGGTCACCATCTGGAGCTGGGCTGTGTCTCTTCCTCGCCCTCTTCCCAGAAAGAGGTGTGAGACCCCAAGCTTGTGGTTGCACCAGCATCTTATTCCTGCCTTTCCTGTTTGTCTGCAGGTACGTTGGTGAGCTGATATCCGACTCTGAGGCGGACGTCCGTGAAGAGGACTCCTACCTCTTCGACCTTGACAACAAGGTACTGTACCTGAAGGTGTCTAATGAGACACAGACCCAAGGTCTTGCTCCTCCAGATGAGCAGAGACAACATTTGTCTCTCTCTTGATGTACAGCATGATCTGAAATCCTGCAAAGAGAAGGACCACGTTCTCGCTGCATTTTAGTTGAAATATAGAGCGGTTGAGGTAAGGCTTAGGGCTTGTTAAAATGAAAGCGGAGCCCAGCAGCGCTGGGTCACCACGGTAGGTGCTGCCCACACCGGTTTCGAGACAAGAAGCTCTTCTGTCGAAACCATTTGGGCATCCTGAGTTCAGTTGTTGAGTTTTTGATGCTGGAGTGTGTGTCTGCGGGCTTGCAGCTGTGTTGATTGGCAGCCCTGTGAGTTCTTCATAAAAAGATGAGCTGGAAAACTGGGTGGGGGAAAAAAAGCCCTGTTCACTTCTAAAGGGATCTGTCAGATCCCCTGGCAGGGACTTGAGGCTTGTTGTGCTGGTAGTTCTCCTGCGCTGCTCTGGGGAGGGTGTCTCAGAGCAGAAATCTTGCTTTGAAAAGTGCGATCTAAAAGTGCTTTTAAGCAAGGCCATCACTCCAGACTTTCCTTGGGAAAGGAAAAGAGGAGAAAGGTGAGCTGGGGACTCGGGGAAGTGGGGTGGCTTCCAAGGAAGGCTGTAAAACAGCCTCTGTCTTGTTTCTGTCATCAGCTAGTGACAAAGAAGCTTTGCTTTATTTTTTTGCCTTTTTTTAAAGCAACAGACATTCAACTGAAAAAAAGATAAGTAATGCATCTTCTAGTCAGTCTGAAAACAAGACGGCTCAAACTGTAATTAAGAAGTAATTAAGCAGCAGGGACTTCAGTCTGGTTTGTGCTTTTATGAGCGAGAGCCCACCTGGGCTTTGCCTTGCCTTTAGGTTGGCCCCGGCCTGGCTGCCTTGAGGAAGAACTTCTGCATTTGCTCATGTCAAACCATCAGTGAAGCAAGGAGGGCGACCTAAGTATGGGTGCAAGCACCTCATTGTTTTCCATGGCATCTTCAAAGTGGTGCTTCTGTAGGAAACTGGGCACCGAGTCATGGAGGGATGGTTAGAAGAGGCCCATGAGGTGGGTGGAGGAGCCAGACTGGTCCTGTGGCCTCCTGAGTGATGGTGTGAACCCCAGCCCTGGCAGGGGCAGCCTTGGGGTCCTGTGTATCTTGAAGGATTGGCCTGGATGGGCCGGTGCTGGAGTGAGAGGCAAGGGTGGGGATGTCATTTTGGATGTCCCCGTACCTTGAGTTGTCACTTAAGGCCACGTGTGTGGTGAATCCTTCAGGGTGCCAGGTCCTGCAGTCCCATCCCATTCCATGCCTGAAAGAGGGCAAACACCAAACAACCAAAACTCCTGCCTCTGGGGGGTTTCCAGGAGGAGGACACAGCACAACAGATGCTCTCTGAGCTTCCACTGCTCCAAGGGATGGTTTTCCTGTCTCTGTACTGGAGCACTGGAAAAAAAACATGCTATTTCTGGGAAAGATGAGGTTGAGTTGTAGCTGCTGTGGTTGCTTTAAGCCACCTCTTTCCCACGTGCAGGGCCATCCTCTGCAGTCCTTTCTTACGCACTTGGTCCTGTCGTGCTCCATCGAGGAGAACAGGGGTCAGGGCTGGACGTGGCTGCATCCCTGTGTCCCTGCCCGCAGGCAAGAAGGGCTTTCTCCAGGCTTCCTCCCTTCTAGGAAACCCTGGTGCCTTCCCACTCTGGAGAAAGAGACTTATCTCACCCCAGAGCAGGTTCATGGTTTCTCTTCCTCTCTACTTGCCACCGTGTGACTCTTAGGTTCCCAGTACCCTCATGGCAAGGTAGGAAGGAGTTTGCTTTGGGACTTGTCCTCCTCAGCAGCTTCACGGTGAGGACGTTGCCTTGTGTTGGTGAAGGCAGCAGGTTGCGTGGTGGAGAGCTCAGACCTCTCCAGGTTGTTACTAGCTGTGGTAGTGGGTGTCATTGTCCTCACCAACCGTGGTGGTGTTGTCCTCACCAACCATGTCCTCACCATTTCCATGGCTGGAAGTGAGGGAGGGTGATGGGAATTACTCGTCATTGAAATTAGAGCTGGTAAGACCGTGTGTGATATGGGACCATGTGGGGTGACACCTCCCCCAGTCGCTGGGACGTCTCTTCCCTGGGCTCCTGCAGCGGTGGGTGGTGTGATCTGGCACAGCTCGTCCATTAACGATCGCGAGGTGCTTGCCCAAGAGGGAGTTTGAGCACCGCTAATGGATCCTTTTGCTTTTGGCCTCTTTGCAACTGAAATTAGCTTCTGTAATTAAAGTCTCTGCTTTGCACAGTCATTCTCTGCTGGAATAAAAAACCCCTGAGGGGGGTTCTTTTATTTTCAAGGAAAACAAAATATTACTGTTCTCTGGAAGGGAATTTCTGTGTTCTCACTTTTACTTTTATCTGCAAAAACCTGTGTTTTCTCGAGGCTCTGGCTTTGTGTTTCCTTGCTGTCATGTTCAATTAGAGGACAGAACAGATGCTTCCTCCCCTAACCCAGTGGCTTTTACCCATAAGGTGTTTCTGTGCACCAGACATCAATCCCATTACACCAAACTGGTGCTTTGGCGATGCCGGGCTGGGAGAGCTGATGTCCCAGCCGGTATCAGGGGCATTTTAAAAGGTCTTTGGGCTTGTGGGGGCAGAGTGATGTGCAGAAAACTGTTTTCAGAGTGCTGTTGAATATAAAAGTGTGTGTGTTTAGTGCTTTTAAACTCACAGTAGGTGTCCTGCCAGGATGGTGGTGGTTCTTGAAGCTCTCCAGAGTTTTAGTGGAATGACCAACAGTTTGGTCATTTTTGTTGGTTTTTTTTTAAAACAAGTAGCAGCAGTAATACCAAACCCAACCTGAGCTAATGAAAGATGCCACGTTTCTCCTCTAGGATGGAGAGGTGTACTGCATAGATGCCCGTTTCTATGGCAACATCAGCCGCTTTATAAACCACCTCTGCGAGCCAAACCTCATCCCGGTGCGAGTCTTCATGTCGCATCAGGACCTCCGCTTCCCCAGGATCGCCTTCTTCAGCACCCGGCGGATAGAAGCCGGAGAAGAAATCGGGTAAGTGCTGTCCCCGGGGCTGCCACCGCCTGGCGCGGGGATGGATGGAGGAAAAGATGGATGGGAAGGGATGGAGGGAAGATGGATGGGGAGGGAAGGA
>VXAK01025925.1:129388-151565 GCA_013399435.1 Arenaria interpres
AAGGGGCGAGGGGGACAATTCCTGTTTGTGTGCAAACCCTGGGGATGTTTCCTATCGCAGGAGGCAGCGGGGGCTCTGTGGGGTTTTGGGGGGGCCCAGCCGGGGCAGGGGCTGGGTTTGGGGCTGCTGTGGGGTGCCGGTCACCAGGGGGTTCCCCGGGGTGGGGGGTACCAGGTCCCGGCTGGGGGCTGCGGTGTGACAAAGCGCTGCCACCACGTGCCCTCGACCTCAACCCGCCGCATCGGGGAAAATAAGCCGGGCTCTGAGTCACCGCCAGTCGATAGCTCATAAAAATATTCATAAAGGGTAGGAAAAGCCCGGCCCGATGCCAGCCGGGGGTGGGGGGAGCGGGGAGGGCTTTGGCCACAGCCCCACACGCTCGCCCATCACTCACCCACCTGCCAGGAGCCTTCATCACCTGTAGAGCCCCAACGGTGCCCTTATCATCCTCATCCGTGGGTCCCTTTGGGCCGGAGCAGCTCCCGCCTTCCAACTCTGCAGCCCCGTGCCTGGAGACCCCCAATGGTTGGCCATTCCCATCCCTGTCGCCGTTCCCATCCCCATCCCGCTGGCACCTTGTGGGCTCCCGGGTGGTTTTTACCCATTCCATGGATGTTCCCACTGGATTCAGCCTCACCCTGCTTCATCCCAGCCCGAACTGAGCTCCGGACTTAGAATCATAGAATCATAGAGTGGTTTGGGTTGGATGGGACCTTGAAGATCATGGAGTCCTGAGTTCCCACCCCCTGCCCTGGGCAGGGACACCTCCCACCAGCCCAGGTTGCTCCAAGCCCCATCCAACCTGGCCTTGAACCCCTCCAGGGATGGGGCAGCCACAGCTTCTCTGGGCAACCTGGGCCAGGCTCTCGCCACCCTCACAGCAAAGAATTTCTTCCTCAGATCCCATCTCAATCCCTCCTCTTCCAGTTTGAGGACGTTACCCCCTGTCCTATCGCTACGTGCCCTTGTAAGAAGTCTCTCCCCAGCTTTCCTGTAGGTCCTCTTCAGACACTGGAAATCTTGCTGTCACCCCTTCCCTCCGGGCGGTTTTGTTGCTGGTGGAGAAGGTGAGATCCCCCAAACCATCCACATCTGGCAGCTTGGGGACAAGAAAACACTCTAAGTTGGTTTTGTTGGATGAGAAATGGATTTTGCCACCAGAATTGTAAAGGGTGTGGGCAGGAACAGCCAGAGCTGTTGGGGAAAGCGAGCGGGACCCTTGAAGACACCCACGTGCCCTCGCACGTAGACACCATTTAACTACAGGCTAATGCTAATTATAATAATACACTCCAATATTGTGTAATTAAACATTATAATGAAAATCATATGCTTTAATTGAAGGTGAGCAGTGGAAAACCCCCAGAGAAATTTAATCTCTGAATGTAACTTCCCTGGAATTTGTTATTTTCCTGGGGTTGAGAGTGGGGAACATCCCTGGTTTCGGTGGGGTGTGGGGTCACAGGATGCTGGTCCTGGGAGCTGAGGGGATTTGCACCCGGGGTAAATGGGCAGAGGCTGAACATCAGCAGCTGGCACAGAGTCACAGGTAACCCCCAGCCTCTGCTTTGCTGTGCAAAGAACTGCAAATTAAATACACATCTTTAATGCCCTACCACGTTTTCACAGGTGAGGACAAGCTGGAGAAGGGCTCTCTGTTTTAACAGGAATTTTTCACTCTGAGGGGGGTGAGAGCCTGGCCCAGGTTGCCCAGAGAAGCTGTGGCTGCCCCAGCCCTGGAGGGGTTCAAGGCCAAGTTGGAGGGGGCTTGGAGCAACCTGGGCTGGTGGGAGGTGTCCCTGCCGAGGGCAGGGGGTGGCACTGGGTGGGCTTTGAGGTCCCTTCCAACCCAAACCGTTCCATGATTCTATGAATTCCCGCACAGCGGGTGGGACCTGACTCACGTGGAGCTGGGGGCTCTGGTGTCACGGTACATGGTGGTCAAAGCCTCCTCGGCCACTCTGCCGACACCACTCGGCTGGGGACAGCAGCTTGTTGAGATGCTTCATTTCAAAGGATATGACAATTTTAATGTTAATATTTTGCCCTGAAGCTGAGCTGCTCTGTCCCCAGTTGATGGTTCCTCGAGAACCTCATGGTGCTCCTCGTCGTGCACACCCAGGCTGCCCGAGGAGGTGCCTCTAACTCTGATTTTCCTTTTGTTTGAGAGAGAAATACCTTTTCTTTTAATGCAGCGAGAGCATCTGCTCCAGGCTTTGCTCCTGAGCAGCCAGTAGTCGCTTTGCTCGTGGCAGTCATCAGCATGGGAGGGTTTCTTCTCCTTTTCAGCCTCCTCCAAGCGGGATGGGAGGCCTCAGAGCTGCCCTGCGCAGGGCCAGGAGCCTCCCGTCAGCATCCCTGAAGGCACAAAGAAACCTTCAATCGTTCATTTGCCTTTTCCTGGGGATTTTGGCACTCGACGCGCAATGCTTTGGGAAGTTCCCACAGTCATGCAGCTGTCCCGGGGAGCAGGACGGGGGCTGGATGCTGGATTTGGGCGCTGGGCTCAGGTGGGGCATCTTGTGCATCCCTCAGCATCCCACCCTCACCCACACAGCTGGGAGGAGGGTAACGGGGTGAAAAACGTGACTTTACAGAGCTGGAGGAGATGCCACTCTCTTTCCACACATGGGACATCCCTGCTCCTCTTCTTCTTCCCGCTGGATCCCTCCTGTGAAGGTCGGAGACCCCCAGACCAAGGTGGGTCCGGACTGAGCTGGTTCCTGTGCACAGCACTGGCTCTGGGGGACAGGGTGTGATGGCCCTTTCTGGGGTGCTGCACCACACTCCCAACTCGGGGTGCACTGGGGGGACGTGCGAATTCACTACAGCAATGGGGCCAGGAAATTGGGGGTCCCTTGCCAGGGGGGAGGCTGGGCTGTGGCCATGAGCTGGGCTCTGTTGTGCACCCCCCTGCTGGTGGGCATCGCCCGCCCTATATCTATAGGGAAGCATCGTATGGCGGCCAGTCACCTGCTCTGGGGCCAGGGGATGATACGTGGATGGATCAAACCCAGCCACACAGGATGTCACGGCATTTCCCCGTGACAACCTTCAGGCACCGAGAGGTTGTGGAGCTGGTGAGCTTGTGCTGGCTCATCTCCCGGGGGTGCTGGGCATGGGGGGGTGGTAGGAAGGCACCCCGAGGCAGCAGCCATCGCCCTGCGGGTGAACTGGTCCAGCAAAGCCATAAAACGACTTTGAAACACCAGACCTGACCCTGCTCCTCCTCTCTATAGAGTCCAGCTCTCCCTTCATCCCGCAGCGCTGACCTCCCTCCCCGAGGAACCGTGAGTGAAGGCGATGGTTATCCCGCAGCCCAGGAGCAGCCGGTGAGAGTTATAAAAGCTCTATAAATGTACAATTTCACCCCACGTCTCATTTCTGAGCCTTCGCCAGGGCTGGAAGAAATATTAGTTTATCTCACTGATAGCGCAGAATACTCCTTCGTCTGCCGAAAGAGCTCCCTTATCGCCCTTTTAATTTCCTTCCCAGCGCTAACGGGGCAGGATGAAAAGCCACGGGCGCTATCGCTGTCGGCAGGGAGAGGCTGTGATATCCCGGCTGTGAGAGCCTTGGTCAGGCTGAGGTCCGAGTTTAAAGCTTGCAGGGAGTGATGAAGGAGGCCAGGAGAGAGGTGTTGCTGCCAGCAGCAGGTTCAGCTCAGCTTCCCCCATCCCTTCCCCAGGCAACCGCATTCAGGGAGTAAATGCCCAGAAAAAGCGATTATTACTTAACGCCGCCTGGGAGGGGAGGTGCAACGCTGGGGGTTTCATTGGGAGGGGGGGGCTGAACGAGGTCAGCCTCACACCTGAGTTTTCCTGCTGGACCCAGCCTTTTAATTTCTCTTTAACTGTCATTGAGGAGGACTCGGCACGTCCCGACTGCGCTGAGCAGCTGCCGCGTCGCTGGGTGGGAGGCACGGCGGGACGAGGTCCTGCTGGAGGCACCTGCATGAGGCGGGGAGGTGGCAGCAACATGTGTTGTATTTTGTAGAATCATGGAATGGTTTGGGTTGGAAGGGACCTTAAAGACCATCTAGTCCAAACCCCCTGCCCTGGGCAGGGACACCTCCCACCAGCCCAGGTTGCTCCAAGCCCTCTCCAACCTGCCCTTGAACCCCTCCAGGGATGGGGCAGTCACAGCTTCTCTGGGCCACTTATAATGAAGAACTTGCCTCCCAGCCCTTCTGGGGTGGGTGGGGAAATGGAAGGAAGGAAACTCAGGCAACAAGAGAGTCCCGAGCACGTTACACCCTGATCAGCACGTGCTCAGCATGAGCAAAGGTGGCCAGAACAGATGGGGTTCGTTAAGCAGATCCTCACCATCTTTTCTCTTGGACACCTCTAGGGTTTGCAGGGACCCAAGATGAAGGTCCTTGTCTCCTCTCCAGACCTGCTGAAACTGGGGAGGTTATGCCCCGGGGCTGCCAATGCTCCTGTTAAGCCATCATAGCCTGATGTGGGGCTGGGATTAAATTCATCATCACAGCAAACCTGCCCAGCTGACCTGGTAGGAGCAGGGCGCCGGCACAGTAAGCCAAGACTTTGTTTAAATACTTGGAGCTCTGCTCTCTAACAAGAATGACAAGAGATTACATTAGGGAAAGGGCTGACTATTTTAAGAGGGATCCATTTGCCAACTTTCCTGGCTGCAGAAGTCTCTAATGCTGCTGCAGGAATAGAAAGCGTTGGCCACGTACGGATCCTACGCGCCCGGTGCACCGCTGAGGGGGGGGTTGCAAAAGGCATAAAATGAATAAAAGGCATAAAACATCCAGGCAGAGAATTTTGGGCTGAGTTGATTTTGCAGAGGTGCCTGGGGAGCAGGGCAAGGACAGGGACCTGTGGAGACACCAAAGGAACCACAGCTGCGTTTTGCATTTGGGATGTTCTTCCCTTCCCCAAGGAAAGGGGGGGGAAGGGTAAGTGCCACCACCTGGTGCTTTTTACAGGCAAACTAATTCCCATCCCACCCGGCTGCCACCCTGCCAGGGGATGCCCTAAAACACCAGTGTTGGGGCTCTGCTGTGTGATTATAGGGTCATTGGGATGTTCTGTACCTGAAGAAGCAGGACTAGAGGTAAGATGAGGATTTGTGCTGTTGATAAGGTGGAAAATATCAAGATTTTTGGGCTAGAAGTTCTCTCTGCTCGGGGGGTTGCTCATTGCATTGTGCCTGTCCCTTGAGGGCCCAGGAAGGTGGGAGTCTGGAGCCCACCGTGTCAAGGATGTAAAGCACCTGATTATCCACAGCTTCCCTGTCCTCTGGAGGAGCTTCCGTCTGTGTTTTCAGAGTGAGTTTGATTTAAATGGTGATGTAGTTGTCTGTGATTTGTAATGAGTTTAAAAAAAAAATAAAAATATGAAATCAGCAATCCCTGTTTGAAAAGCAGAACAGCACGCAAGAAATCATTGAGGGTTTTCTTCCTTCTTTCAGAAAACATAGAGGCAGTGAAATTGCGGTGATGGTAAATAATAAAAGCCTTCTGTGTGCCTCGCTCCTACCAGATAAAGTATAAAGCCCTACTGATGCAGGGCTCAGGGCGGGCAGAAAATATTCCACCTGAGCAACAGCAATTAGTGCACTCGGTTTTGTCTTTGTTGTGCTCTGTAAATATAATTCTGAACAGCAGATAAGCTCTACCCAGACATAATAAGACGAATATCCTTTTCTTCTGCCTCTGCTGGGAAGAGAATTTCTCCCTAGTCGTGCAGCTGTTGGAGGAAAATAGCTGGAATAAATTGCTTGGGAATTTGTGAACAGCAACCGTGGCCTGCAACATTAGCAAAAATGAGCGTATAAATGAGTAAAAAAGGATTGGGGAGAACATTCTCATTTATAACATGAACATCCCTTCGACACAGGCTTGGGTTGGAAGGAGTTGAGGAACTTTGGTGGCACGAGAGCATTTTGTTTTGCTGACGATGGGCTGCGTCTTCCCTCCTGCTGCGGCAGCGAGATGCTTTTCTTGCCCACGGTGCAAATCTGCCGCAGCTCCTGTGGGAAGAGTGAGTCCAGTCGGGTACCCGAGGGGATGCTCGAGCTGGAGAGCTCAGGGTGGAGGAAGAGAAGGAGCTGATGACTCAGTGGATGGATATGTGATGCTCAGCGTCAGCACCCAGCGTGTGCAGGGACCGGAGTGGGGAACTGCTGAGCTGCTGGTCCGTAAATGGGAGGCAAAAATGGGTTCAGGCAACTTTGTGCCTGAGCTATCCCTGCGTTTTATTTGGGTGATAAATCCATAAATCCACCTCTTGCAGTCAAGCGTCGCTAAATTGCTCAGCTCTGGGACCTGAACGTGCCTTGCTCAGCCCCAGGGTTGGTTGTGTTGGGTGGTGGATGAGCAATCCCCTGCCTTGTCCCTTGCTCACCCCGTAGGAAGGCTTTGGGTGTTTCAAGGAGTGTGCACATTTTAAGTGGATCCTCCCACCCATCCCTCTCCCCAGTGCATCCTCTCAGTAGCTGGAAGATATCTCTCTGCCTCAGTTTCCCATCAGTAAAATGAGACTAGAACTTCCCAGTGGATTGGGTGGTCCTTTGTGCTCCTGACTTGCCTGTGGGCATTCGAAAACCTCACCCCAAGTCATTAACAGCTAACGAGGGTGCTGCTGGGCTGGGTCCTGTGCGTGCCTGTGAGAGGAGACCCTCCTGATCTCGTATGGAGACAAAAGAAAGCTGAAAACCAGCGATTTGGGTCCAAACTTGTGAAGACATTAGGGGACAAAAAGAAAGAGTCTGGCATAATATTGGTTTTAAAAGGACTAAGCTTCTTCTGTAAAACCAGCCTGGAAAACATACTGTATTGTTTGGGCAGATACATGTTTGCAGTTAATTTTTTTTGTGTGCTGAAAATGCCTTTGCAAATTTCATTTACGCATTGCAGAGAAGGGAAAAGAAAACCAAATGACCTGCAAACTTTCCATCCTTGTCTCTCCATGCAATGTATCTGCTGGTGAAGGTTGTGGCCACCCCCAGGCTGGGTGAGCTCTGAACTAGGTGGTCTGGCTTCTGGATGGCCATGTCTCTGGGATAATTGGCAGCCTCCCACGCTGCTGTGCTGGGCACCTCCCAGGACACAGAGACCTTCCAGTAAGGCTCTCCAGCTCCCCCATTCCAGGAGACCCAGCATCTGTGATTGCAGACAGCCCATCTCCCCAGATACAGCCCATCTCCCCAGATACAGCCACCTCTGCTTTGGGGCACGGTGCTTCGTGCGGTTTCTCTGTGCAAAGCTGCATCTCGCTTTCTGTGAGGGCTGTGTCTCTATGTGCCTGGAAGGTGACTGTCCCTGTGCCGTGGCCGGGAGCTGCTCGCTGGTGCTGCAGCTCTGTTTCTTGGGAAAAACGCTTTACCAGACTCTCTGCTGTTGCAGGAAGGGGTTGTTTGCTGCCTCTGTGTTTATCCAGCGTGTGGAAACCTTCCCTGTGGGTAAGAACGCACGTTGTTTTAGATGGTACCTGGACCTCCAGGTCTACTGGCCTATGCAAAACCAGTTTCTCCCAGTTATTTGCAATGTCTCCATAATTCCTCATCAACTACATGCAGAAAAAAAAAACCTTCAGATGGGGATGCGTGGCTTGGTTCAGCACAGGTTTCCCTGCCCTTCCAGCATGGGAAGGAACACGCAGCTGCCCGAGGGGAGCTCCTGGTGCTGAGCCCTCCCTGCACCCACCCCGGCTGGGTGACTCTGGTGTCATTGCTGCCCCACGGACCTGGACTGTGCCGTGGTGCCCAGCTCCTGCTGATGGCGGGCAGAGGATGGGGATAGACAAGGGGTCCCTGGGAGCTGCTGCCTCCCCGAGCTGCGGGGGCGGCGATCAGCCAGACCTGAAATGCTACGTTTCTCTAGAACAACAGTTTTGCTGCATATTGGATTCTGTTAAAGGAATTCAATTTAGAAAACATTATGCCAGGGAGAAGAGGAGAAGGGCAAAACATTATGGCTAAATAATTTCAATTAACCATTCCAGACCTTTCTTGCTAATTCAGTTGAAATAAGTGCTGCCTGGTCTACAGATCTGCAGAACCGAGATCCTCTCACAGCATCAGCGAATGCAGCTTTGGTAAAGTCTACAGTGACTTCTCCAGCTGAGGGTGGACCTAAGGACATGCTGTTTTGACGTTATTGAGCCTTATTTCTTGAAGCAAAACAGAGAAAGAAAAATCTGGACTCTGAAATAGAGCCCAGATACCTCTTCTGCAGTCAGTCCTTGCTGCCACTTAACTTGGCACATATTGCAATTTTCAAGCTAATTCTTAAATCGGTGTAAACATCCAAGTACTGCCTAGAACTGGGCAGATTATCTAACTCAATTCTGCTTTGGAAAAACAACCCAGATCCAAATGGGAAGCTTTACCAGAAGTCTTTGGCCATCACCCGTGCTTTTGGAAGCTAGCAGGTATTCGTGCTAGAGAAAGTTAGATTCAGTGTTCAGATGATTGTTATTCTCTGCTGACCTTTTATGTAGGTTCCCTTGGAATTAAGAGACCAAGGAGTATCAGGTTGCTTTCCTTACCCAGCCGAACTTCAGGCCAATTCCCAGATTTAGAGGACAGAAATATTTACTCATGGTTGTAAGTGCTAGAAATTCCTGGGATTTCATTTCGAGAGCAAAGGGAGCTCAGACAGGTGGAGGTTGGGGAGTGCAGTGAAGTCCTGACCAACCTGCCCGGGCTTTATCCTCACCATGTCTCTGCCAGCTCTAATTTCTTCAGGGAACATCTTCCCTGAGCTTCCCAGCCAACTCTCATTCCTTCAGTCCCCTTCATTGACATCCTGAAAAAATGACAATGAAGAGTTGAAAATAGCTTTTTTTTTTTTTTTTTTTCCCCAAATGTTTACATGCCTCCCCTATTCACTCCTCTAAATATGTCTTCCCTCCAGTTGTTTTTCTTTCTTGAGGGAAGTCTTAATTTGGGTATGAGTTCTGCGGGGCAAAGGCCATGTGGTTGTGTAAGTTCCTGAACTGCGTGGTCGCTGATCGAATAACCTCAGAGGATGCGGTATAAAGTCTCAGATCTTTCAGTACCTTTCTTTTCTAGCATTGTGGAAAGTCCTTGTTTTCTCCTTGCTTTCCTCCATCTGTTGTCTCTACGCTTTATTCCATTTTTCCATATTTTCACTTTCTAACCTGATACTTGTCTCGCTCCTCTCACTGGTGAGGCTTTCTCCCGTATCTGCTTATATGGGGGTGGGGGGAACAAAAAAAGCTTTGATTTTCCTCTTAGCAGGAAAAGCATCTCCCACACAGGGTGACCTGACCTTGTGCTGCTCAGACTCTGCTGGGGCTCAGTGTTCAAGGACAAACCGTTGCTACTGTTTTACTGTAAAGAAAGGATCAACATGTGGTATTAGATCTGGGGATTTTGCTTTTCTGACCCCTCTAGCCCCCGTCACCTACCCCACGTGGGACGTGAGGGGCTACCTGAAGGTGGGTCTCTTTATGGGCTGTGCAGAGTTTTTTTTCCTCCTTCTCTTTCAAAAGAAGCAGAGCTCTTGATGTTGGCTCACGCATCTTCACTCTGCTGGAGAGAAGCGGGCCTGGAAGCTGTCAAGGAGGCTCTTTTATGAGCACTTTAAAGCAGAAAAAAAATATGAAACTGGTGCCTGAAGAGTAGATAGGACTAATGAAGCTGTTTTATCTTTTCCATTTGTATGTATACAGGGTGGGGGTAAGGGGAATCCTACAGAGTGTAGCAAACACATGTAGGGCAAAGTAGTTAATAGGATGAAAATGAAATCAATATCCAGGACTTAATTAAGAAGCTGTTTTTATTCACATCCCGGGAAGAAGGGCCCCAGATCAGAGATGCCAAACACTTGCTGGATTGCAATCTTACACAGGCTGCGTCCTACAGGTCACTGACAACCCTGCAGCATTATTAAATGTGATTTTAAACTGTGTCTTCAGGAGATAACATGAGGAGAATGCAATGAGGGAGGAAACGAGGGTGCTGTCTAATGGTCCTCCAGCCCTGGCTGCTGCTGCTCAGAGTTACCCAGGTGTTTGGGGTTGGTCTGGGCAACCCCCAGACTCCCCTGTTTGTGTTTTTGGAGGCTTTGTGCAGGGAGAGGATCCCCTTCTGAGCAAGGAGAGGGCTTTTAGGGCTCCAAGGTGAGATGACCTGGGAGACATGGTTTAGTGATGGTTTTTGCAAGAGTTAGGTTGACGATTGGACTAGATGATCTTGAAGGTCCCTTCCAACCCAGATGATTCTATGAGGAGGGAACGCCAAGAGTACATAGCACTCCTCTGGAAAGTATTGAGCTCTTTAGCTTTTATGCCACTTGCAAAGCAAAATGAGCCTGATGTGTTTACTTCTCAGTGAAGTGAAAAATGCAGCCGTTCCCAAGAACTAATCCTTTATTAAACTGTCTGAAATAGGAACAGTAAAGATCTCAGTAAACAGAAATACTCTAAACAGTGAGCTGGGCTGCTCAGTTCTTGTGTGTTAGCGAATGTTTTAGGACTAAAGCAGGAGACCAATTTCTGATTAAAATACTGAATTTTGGTCCTGGTTCCATATAAAACGAATGAGGTGCTTGGAAAGGTCAGCAAATGGATGGATGAAGGCCAGGCCTGGCAGCGTGACCGTGGTGCTGGACCTCATGTCTGCAGGCTGACTTGGCAGGGGGGGCCGATGGAGCTGGGGTGAACGGAAGAGAAGAGCAGAGCTGTACACAGCTACCCCATTCCTCCATCCTGGCAGGGAGCCAAGACCTCCAAGTGGGCAAAATGGTCATGCTCCTTTCAGATTTTCTCTTCCCAGAGACTGTAAATCAGTCGTAGTGAGGTTTGCTGATTTACATGTGACTTTTTTTGCTTTTGTAATTTTCCCCCTGTTCGTGCCCTCTGCTGCTGTTAGTACCTGAGCAGGGAGCCAGTCCTGTATTGACACGCTTTTGGGCTCTCCTCGCTTTTGAGAATCACCATTTCTACAAGGTGTACTATTCTTTTGCGTGTTTTTTGGGTAGAAGTGTCAACCTGTGTGGCTATGGCTACCTGCTCAAGTGATGTGGTCCACTCCTCTTCCCCAGAAGCAGCTGGTGGGCATGTCCCTGCTCTGTCCAAGGAGGATGGTTCAATGGGGCTCATCTGGATTGTTGTCCCCTCCAAACCTGCTGCCTGTGATGGCTATTTAGAGCAGACAGTGGTCCTGACAGCTCTGTGAGCACAATGATGTACCATTTCCCTCTGTTCCCATTTAGCTCAGGCTACAAAACCAACGGATGGTCCTGTCCGTAGCCTTGCTGCCCATACAAGAGGTACCATCAACCTTGCTCAGCTCAAATACCCAACGAGCCAAGTCCTGCTCCCACAGCAGCTCCTCTTGCTCTTAACTTTGTCCTTATTGTTGAAAAGTGAAAAGACCTCAGTCTACTGAACACCAGGCACCCTTCTGGCCATCGACTGCCTCCTGGTCCTGGTGGTCTTGGCCTTTAGACCTTGTGGGATTGTTCTGTAGCTTCGAGTGAATGATCTCATGGAGAGGCAGAGTGGCAACAGTGCTGGGAGCTGAGCTGACCACCCTGCTCACCGGCATTAATGCACATTTCTATTCCCCCCCCTCCCAAGTGATGATCCCTCTAATTTTCATGTTCCAGGAGACGATGTCAAGCGGATACTGAATGCCCCATTCACTGGCAGAGAAACGTGTCCCTCCCCGAATGCTTGTGAGCCCTAATTACTATATTTAACTTGTAGAGATGCCAGTATTTAAAAAGCCGGCGGTACATCCGTATTTTGCCAAGTAGTAACTTGAATAGAGAACACCCTCGTTTGACAGGAACAAGGGGACGTGCCTCTTCCTGGGAGGGTGGGGGAAGAGACCATCGTGTTGCTGCGTTCATGGAAGAAAACTGACCCAGGGAGAGGAGCCATCCTGGTTGTATCTGGTCTAAAGGTCCCACATTAGTTGACCAAAGAAGCATTTGATCTGATGATCATATGGGCTCCTTAAATGTTAAAGAAATTATCTAAGAGCTGAACATGAAGGGCAGACTGTTCTTGCTGGATGACCTTCCTCAGCTGGGCATGGAGTCCCGGTCATCCCTGAGTTTTGTGGCTTGCTTTCTCCATGAAAGGACCCAGTCCCACAGCAGATTGAGGTGAGGTAACTTCCAAGGAGGGCACTACTGGGTTTTGGATTTATTCTTTTGTTGTTGTTGTTCAGATCAATTCTCTGTTATTTTAAGAACATAGGCAGTTTCTGTGATCCCAGAGAACCAAGCAATGGCACAGGAGTGTTTTCTCACTAGGAATAATCAAACCATGGGCTTGAACCAAAGATTTTAAAATACGTGTGACCTCCCTTTAGATTCCCACAGGTTTCCTTAATGTCATTAGTTTTTGCTTTGCAAAAAACCTTTCACTGCAGTCAGGAGAAAGAAAGAGCTCCACTTTGGTCTAAGCGGTGAGCTCCTGGGGAAGGAAGCAACCAGCAGCCCCCGTTTGAGGGGCTGGTGTCACCTCGGGGTGCTGTGTTGTGTGTTTGGTGATGGGGCATCACCTCCTGGACTGCCCCAGTCTGGAAATGGCAGACACGGTCCCTGTGCAGGGATGGGCCCATCACTGCATCTTGAATGTCCCCGTTCCCTTTGGGAACTGCAGCAACATCAGCAGGAATGTCCCACCACATTTTCAGCTTCTCCTGGAGATTAAAAACACTTTGCAGTAAGTTAAGAGCCGACTTCATCAGGCATTGGGTGCCTGTTGGTGAGGTGCTTATGAGAATCTCACTGGGCTATAAACAATTCTTGAAATTTTGCCTTAAAGTAATTTTTTTTAAAAATGGAAGTGCTTTAGAGATGTTTACGCTGTGCTTGTTTTCCAGAAGCTGGCAATAGGTTTAGTGCTTGTGAAGAGTTGCCAGATACCTCCAAGGCCCCTCTTCTGACCACTGGACTCCATTTGCTGCCAAAACTCAGAGGAGAGAAAATGAGCTTCCAGGTCCTAAATCTGCTTGGCTTTATTTTATTTATTTTTTTTAACCTCTCTTCTTGCCAGTTCTTGCGACGTGAAATTGTTAGCTGCAGTTTCTCCCCCTAATTTCCCGCTTTCTGGCATTGCTGGGCCTCTCCTGCAGCACAACCCACCGAAAAGCTTGCCCAGCTTTGCTACGTTGAGGTGATTTCTCTCATTTATGGCTCAGCCCGTGCAGTTCAGGCACACGCAGCTGTATTCAGTGAGGCTTTGAAATGCCAGCTCTCCAGCCATCTGACTTCACTTGCGATAAATGTTTGGTTGTGGCATGTGCTCTGTTTGCTGATTAAAAATTATTTTCTCAGTGACAGAAGCTCTCAGTATCTCCTCTAATGTGAGGAGGAATAATTAAGACGTCTTGGTAATGCAAATAAATAACGCCTTTGGAGAGTCCTGAGTGCATCATAAATCATCAGAGTTGTGTTCCTGAGATGCCACCTCCTTGTATCCTGATGCTGGGTGATTGCAGCAGGGTTTTAGCATGATCACCCACTGGCCCCTGATGGCACTGCCTGAAGAGTCTGGGGGGGCTATGGTGTCCCCGATGCCTGGTTGTGACCTGTTGTTATTTTATGTAGCCCCTTTATAACAGGAATGCAGCATCTCGGCGTTTTTGACCGTGTTTCCTCCAAATAGCTCAATCATGGAGAGGAATGCTGCCATCCCTCCCTCTGTACTGAGGGGGAAGCATACGAGACCTGGCCTGACAGAACCCAGTGCTGTGCTATAAACATATATATACACATTCATATTTATATATGTATGTTTTGTTAATATCTAGTTATTTTAATATTTTAATATATAGTTCTATATATAGAGAAACATTTGTTGTGGTGGTGTTAGAGCTTTGGGACCACAAAGTGAGCACCTGGCACCTACCAGTTATAAGGGAAGAGGCCAATGCCTAAGAAAGAGATTCCCAAAGGGAAATTGGGGGAAATATCATGGAGAAAGATGCAACTTTTCCACTAACTACCCAACGGGACATAGCTGTTCTGAACTGTTTCTGTCATGCTTATTCCTCAAGTTGTATCTTGCAGGCTTTCTACTTGAGGTTGGTTTTCTCAGGAGACTTTCTGGGTTGGAGGAGGTGGTGGTGCCTGTTGCGCAGTGTCCCGGTGATGGGAGCATCAGGAGCTCCCATCAGGGTGCATCACTCTAGAAGGGAAGTGCCTCATCCAGGACACTTGCTGGATTGTAGGTGTGAGCACGTGGCTTATTCCCTTGGTGTTGCAAAGGCTTTGGTAGTTTCGGGCATGACCAGAGGTGAGTATGTGGAGATGGAGGAAAACTTTCTGGTGGAAACTCAGAGCCTTAAATCCTTAAGGCACCCCCAAGGTTAGGGAGCAGCTGGGCGGGGGGGTTGCAGCTTTGGGTGGAGATGCTCACGTCTGCAACAGCAAGAGGCAGAGCAGGTATCCCCAGGTAAGTGGCTTTACCCACGTGCATTTCTGAGAGCTGCTCCAAAAAGAGCTAAACTCTTTCCTTAAAAAAATTTTAGAAATGTTTAATTGTGCACACGGTGCCCCAGTCACCTCCAGCAGGTTCCAGTGCTGGAAAGCAGCACATGGACAAAGTCCTCCCTTCATCCCTGGTGAGTAACTGCCTGGACCCACCACGGGGCAGAGTTGCTGCTCTTCTTTGAGAGGAAACCTCTCTCCTACAGAGCAGGGAGAGCTGCCACGTTGGGAGGCTCGGCTGTAAGCTTTTCTGAATGAACACCAGCAGCTTCCCTTCGCCGAGACAGAGTGGCTTGTTTAGTCTGGCCCATTTGTGGAGTCTGGCATATGGGTGTGGAAAGGAGCTGCAGGAGTGGCTCTGTGCTATGGGAGCACCAATCCCTCGTGTGGACCAGCTTCTTGCACTGCCTGACACCAGGGAAGGAGGGGAAGGATATCCCAGGTTGTGGTGGGGAAGCTGGACCCCTCTGCAGGGATGGGAGCCCCGGCAGGGCTCCGGCTTCCCCAAGGTCAGCATCGTGGGAGGAAGAGCTCGTGGTGGGCAGGGGGTGCTCTGCTCCTGCCTGCTCCCAGAGCTTGTGGGAATCGGCAAGGAGAGGCCAAGTGTGTGTATAAATGTGTGAAGAAGCCACACGTGCCTGTGCTGAGGGTGGAAGAGCTGCGTAGTGTGGCACTGGCAGCTGCCTAAAATCCGGTGCCAGCCCTGAGGCCATGCCTTGTGCTCCTCACGGAGCCATAAACAGAGCTCTCTGCAGAGATGCTCCAGATGCCCGGACGAGCTGGTGTCCCTGGGCTGGGCAGGTGGTTGTAAACCTCCCCCAGCAATTTCCCTTGCAAATCGTTAGTCTTTCGAAGTATTGTATAAACTCAAAATCTGCTTCATTGGTAAGGCCGCCCTGCTGAGCGCCGGGAGTTGTGCTGCCTGCTGGATGTGGGAAGAACCCAAGGCAGAGGTGACAAACAGGGTGATGCCCCGGCGCGGAGGCAGGGGAAGGCCGTCGGTGCGGGTCGGTGGTACCCACAGCCCTGGCTGGGATGCGGTGCCGGGTGAGAGGAGTTCCAGTTCTGTCCGTGCTGGAACAGAGGGCGCTGGAGCCCGAGAAAAATCCCGAGGTTGCAGCGAGAGGCTCCCCCATCTCCCGCATCCCCCATCTCCCGCATCCCCCATCTCCCGCATCCCCCATCTCCCAGACCCCCCGGCTCCTGCTGCCACCCGGGCAGGGGCCGAGCGACCCCAGGGGAAGGGGAGCCCAGGCGGTGCTGGGTTGGTCACCGCTGTCCCACGGCTGCAGGGGTGGCTCTGGTGGGATGGATCTGCTGGTGGAGATTCGTGGCGGTGGGTGGGCAGTGCTCCCCCTGTCACGGGGGACGGCTCTCCCGGCAGCGTGGGGCCGGGCAGAGGAAGAAGCTGAAGCTGGAGGTGAATGGTTTTCCTCCGAGGCAGCTTCCCAGCATCTTCCCGGCATCTTCCCAGCATCTTCCCGGCATCTTCCCGGCATCTTCCCAGCATCTTCCCAGCAGCCCTGGGCAGCCTGAGGGGGCCAGACCCTCGCTGGGGTTTCTGTCCCTTGGCCCCAAGCTCAGGTGCAGCGTGTGCTCCAGTCCCTCCGCGGGGGCCCTGGCTCCCTGGGGTTTCCAACCTCCCTTCCTCGGCATCCTGAATTAGCTCCGAGCAGCCGGTACTCCTTGACAAAGGGAGAAGCACCCTGAAATGCTGGTGATCGCCTGCTTTTGTGTTCGGGATTGACACCAGTTCACACCCTCTTAAACCCCTCGGTGCTGGCCCTATTGCCTGAAGAAAATCTTTAGCTTGTTAATTTATCTCTTTAGCGCAGTCATCTCGGTCTAATGACTGCTTTTGCCCTGTCTTGTGACCCTGGGGGGTGATTTTTAGGCTTTGCCACGTTCCTGTTTGGCAGCACACTGGCGTGCTTTCCCCCCATCTTCCTCTCCCCCCCCCCAATCCGAATGTTCTCCGACCAGCGAGGGGCAGCAGCCCCCCTACTTCATGTAGTGTCTGTGAAATGGGGATAAGTGATATCCTTAAAGGATTAACTCCTCCTTTTCCTCAGCCTCTCTTCGCTTTACCATGTTAGGCCAACAGAGAGAGTGCGACAGAGATTGCTGTCTCATGTGTGTGACCACAAGAGATTAATTAAACAGTAAGCCCTAATTACTGAGGCTAAGGCTGACCGACTTACTGTGCCTTGTAAAATAGCTGAATACTTAATTTACACTGGAATGTGGACATAACTTTCACCATTAGCTGAATAAACAATGAGCACCCAAGCTCAACGGGTTGGTTGCCTATTAGGTGTGCCATCAGAAATGGAGCTATCTCCTGGCCCAGGCTTTGGCTCCCCCCTGCCTGGCTCAGGCTGGCAAACAGATACAAAAGAGCTTTTTTTTTCTGTTAAGGGGAACTGCTTTACAATTCACCAACCTGCCTTAAGCCTGGGGGATTCCCTGCCTGTCAATATTATTCAGCTTTCAGGCTGCTTATCAAAGTCGTTGGCGTTTGCATTTCACTGCAGGTTGGGGGGGAAAAAAAATAATAAATGGGGAAGATATTGAAAGGCGTAAAAGAAAACAAAACCCCAACTCCCAGTGCGAGGCAGCGGAAGTAGGGCATCTAGCTCCTACTTCTGCCTTTCAATATCTTCCTTAATAACAAATAATAGATTCTGAGAAGTTAAAGTTAATTTGTAGCTCCAGAGCTTTTTATTCAGTTTCTCCCTTTCTGTGTGCATTAACCTTTGAGATCTTAGAAGGCTGTGGACTGTGCATAGCTTTTTTTTCTTTTTTTAAATTCCTATTATGCTTGCTTGCTGCATGGTTCTTGATCTGGTCCTAGACAGAGTAACTGCGCATCCACCCATTCACCGTAGCTCGTTGAGCACTTCATCAGACCTTCAGTCTTTCTCTTAAATTGATGTATTAGGTGGATGGGAGACCCCCAAGCTTTGCTGAGCTGAGCGCTCTGCAAGAGGAAAGAGCATCCCAGGATTGCAGAGATAATGACTGAAACAGGGAAAAGCAAAGGACACCTCGATGCCTGTTTCAAGGTGGGGGAAATAGAGTGATTTAAAGGCCTTAGGTGTGTCCAGGATTGTTAAGAGCGCTCGTGGGAAAGCCTTGGCAGACCCTGTCTCCTGGGTCTTGGATCAGCACTTTGCCAGCAGACAATAACGCTCACTGCGTCTTGGCCAAAATAACTCTTGCATCTGCAGGGCTTTGGGAAGGGGGAGAAGTTGCCACTGCGCTGACTTTGCTCCTGCCTGTGTATCTGACGTGTGCCTGAATAAATTTCTGCGATCTAAGTCCATCAAAATGAGTTAAATGTCCATTTTTTTAATATGCTTTATCTCTTTTATTTTGTGCCATATGAACTGAAGACCCTACATAGGAAATGAATCCTTGTTTTCTATAATCTGGCCACGTGTCACTAAACTCTGTTACTTTTCCTAGGTTAAAAGGACTAAACCCACCTTGAAACTAGGAAGACTTGGGACGTGCCGGTGAAAGGGTTCAAAGATACTTTGAGGAACATTTCCCTGCAACAGCGTTCTGCAAGAGGACGTGGTATGTCAGGTGAGTGCCACTGAGGGGGTTCCAGCTTTGTTAGGATTTCCTAAGTCCGTGTCAAAGGATGAAGGTGAACTCTCACCCATTACAACTGCAGCTCTTCAGCTACTGTCGTTACTCTGTATTGCTGCTTTGCTCCATAGTGATGCCTTCTGGGGGAGAAGGTTGCCCAGGCAGCTTTTTCCAGCAGCACCAGAGCAAAAGCTCTTTTTTTCTTTTTTTTTTAGTGCATGAACACACTGTGGAGGTTATCTGTTCCCCCTACACCCCCTCCCTCAGACCTACTGCATACGCAAGTGCCTAATTAATGATGTTGCATACACAAGTGCCAATTTTTTGTGAATGCTAGGTGCAGAAACACCCACTGAAGCTGCAGGTATCCAGAAATCAAACCATTATCTTCCTTAGTTTTAGAATATGAGCTGTCACGGCAATAGCCATCCTACAACTGAGAAAGAAGAGGGCTTGGCGGTGTGTTACTCTCACTGCGTAGTGTTGCTTTTCAGTCCACAAGTTCTTCAAAACCTTAGAAGACCTTGGGAATCTGGGCCCTTCTACACCTTGTCATTGGGCATCTCAGCCCAGAGCTTGGCTTCTGTAAACACGGACCCATTTCCCTGTATGTTCATTTTTCCGCATTTTCTCTCTCTATGCCTCAGTAGCTTCTCTTGCCCATCACTGAGATGACAAGCCCTTGCTCCTCCATCAATCTGTATTCAATAATAACGCTGAAAATAATCCAGGCGAAGTGTGATTCCTCTTGCAGTGTGATTTGACATGCACCTGATGCGCTGGGAGCTTTGCATAATACACAGCAGACGTCTGCGGGGGACAAGTACAGACACTGCTGGGTTTATGTGGAAGGGAGCCGGGGAGCGGGCTGGCTTCAATCTGCATTAACCTTTGGGCAAGTGACTGATGAAATTTCCAAACTTCTCTGACTTTCCTTTGCCAACCCACCCAGCTCCTGGTCTGGACCAGGAGAGTCCCGGTGCTCTATCAGTTCCTGTCATGCTTCTCGCTCTTGGTTTTTAAGAGCGATGCTCACTCAGAGCTGAACCGATGCATTACTCTGGTTTGTCTAAAGTCAGATTTGGAAAGGTGTTTTGACATCTAGATGTTAAGAGGCATCTAGGCAGATTTTCAGAAGAGCCTAAGCAGAGGACGGACCTGAATCTTAATGAGGATTAGGTGTTTAATCATTTTTGTACCACAGAGAGATATGTACTGAAGGATATGCTAAGGCTCACCAAATCCCCCTCTTTGGTGATCAAGTCCTCAGCTGAATGGAGGTCCACAGCACTGAAGGAGAAGGTGTGAGCTTATCGCCTTTCCCTGCCGGCTGATCAGTTTTGGAGAGCAATGCTGTAGAAATGATCTTGGAAATACCAAGGGGAATAAAAATATGAACCTCGATGTAAAAATAATTAGTACCTTTTATTCATCATCTTACCCCAGTTCCCTTCCATGAACGCTGAGTGTGTGCAAGCAGTTTGCTTTTCCACAGAACAAACACTGTGTTAGGGTGTTGCTGGGGCTCGGGTACGGTACAGTGACGCTGTACGTGGGACGCCGGGCATCAGGCAGAAGATTTTCTTGTCTGTCTTCAACACATGGACAGCCTTATTTCACCGTGTCCTGTGATTTTGTAGTTATCTATTGCTGTGAATTTTCTAGCTGTTTTCTGAGCTGACTGCCTGGTTATTCAGCTACCTGGGACGTGAAGCAGCCTTAATTCAACTAACTTCTTCCACCGTCAAGGACTGGCTGCTGGGTTTCATCTCATGGTCCATCTATAAAGGAATTAAGAGAAACAGAACGAGTGCAACTGCTCTTGGTCTCCTGGGACTTGCACAAGCGGAAGGGTGATGAGAAGATGCTGAGCTGGGACTTACGGTGCCTGATTTCCCTTCCCGACCTTCTCTGTGGCTGTAAGCACCGTGCCTCAGTTTCCCTTTCCTCCAATCCGACTGTTTAGACTAAGCTTTTGTAAATAGTGAGCTTGATCCGATCTCCTGGGCTGGAAGAGCTGTGCGGTGCTGATTTGGGGTGGTGCTAGCTTGGAGGTTGGTGCACCCCTTCCTGCAGAGCCCAAACTGCTGTGTCAGCCAGACACAACCCAGGGGGCTTTGCCATCAATACTCCCAGCCCAACCAGTAGCTCTCGGGGGCAGGGTCTCTCTTACTCTGCATTTGCACAGCAGCTCATGGTAATTGGCCCCAGTGGCTCTGGGAACTGTTTGTATTCCAGAGGATGTGATACCACAACCCTGAGGCCTGTGTAAGGGGAGCTGTGTCCTCACGAGGCCTCTCTTTCCCTTTGTTCACTCTCTTACCCTTTTATTCATGATGAAAGGTAACAGAGCACCTTCCTCGCTGCCCTCTCCTTGCTGTCTTTTGCGTGATCCCATTCTGCATCATCTGCTAGACTGAAGCACGATCTTTTATAGGTTTTTTTTTTCTACCTGCATCGCAGCAGGATTTTCCTTTCTACCAGCTGGTGCAAAATGCACACCTGCACATCAGGAGAGCAGAAATCGCTGGCTGGGAACATCTCAGTGAGCTGCTTTTCTTGGCCTGGAGCTCTGGACCTTCCTGTGGGCTGGAGGGTGATCTGCAGCCTGTGGGGTTTGCTTATTTTTTTTTTTTTTTTAAAGGAAATACGCTCCCTGTTTGGCAATAGCCTGGGTGCAGAACTTCAATGAGCATGGGATTGAAATGGCTGCTCTGTTCCTCAACCTTGCAAATTTTGAGAGGCAAATGCCACCCTACCTACAGCTCTCTGACCCCTGATGTCACCTGGACACAAGGTGTGCCAGGAAGCCTTGAGCTTCCCTCTGAGCCGCTCAAGGTGGAGGCCAGGACCCAGGGAAGTCCCAGCGTGGTGGGCGTCCCTTCCTCTCTTGAAGGAAGAAATCTTTTACTTTTCTGCTCCTTTTTCTGCAAATGTCTCCCTCCCAACCTGCTTGGTGGAGGGGTGGCAGCCGAGGGGACGTTGGGGTTGTGTCCCTAATTTTTAACCACCATCCCTCATATAGGACGTGATGTGCTCATGTCTGTGGAGGACAGAGAGCTGGAAGTCCCCTTCCATGTGGTGCAACAAGAAACCCTTCCACAGGTGGCTCCAGACTGTCCCAGGAGTCCCTGTGAGCTGCTTTGCCAGGGCAATATGCAATAATGCCCCCAGTGCTTGCCACGAGCCAAATCTCCTGGTTGTCTGACACAGAAAGACCAGCAATATCATACTGTTTTCTCTGCCCGGTCTCAGTGAGGCAGGTTTTGCCTTTCCAGATGGAAGCTCTGCCCCGTTCAGCCCCGTCACCCACCTTGGGCTTGGTGCTTGGGGTGGAGGTGAAAGTCCAGGGAAATGGTTGGTTGCCTGGCAGAGCTGCCAGGGGAGGAGGAAGGCTCCGTGCTGAGGGCAGGACGGGCAGGGCTGGAGAGCAGTGTGATTCTCTCACCTCTTGGGGCTTACGAGGAGGAGTTACTCATGACCGAATCCATTTTTAGAATTTGCCATGAAATGCTCTTTGCCCTCCTGCAGTGGTGGATTATAGATGTCCGACCTCTTTCAGCGCTCTGAGTTGTTTGGGTTTTTTTTTGCTTTCTCTTAACACCCCTGCTCTTTTCATAATCTTAAAAAGCCCAACTAAATCCTGATGCTTCCCCTCTCAAAGCTAAGTAATCCTTGCAATCGCAATCTTTTTCTCGTGTTAAGGCTTTCAATGCTTAAGATCTGTGTGATCTTCCCTACAGTGTGTGGGGGGGAAAAAAAAACCAACCAAAAAAAAACCCCCTGAGCATGCAGATTGAGAAAAGGGCAAGCTGTGGTTTAATAGAACATCCCCACGACACGCTGGCATCATTTTCTCGCTGTCACAAACACCCCCACCACCCCGTCTGCTGACTTCACTGCAGTGCCGTGGTGGGGAGCTTGTTCCTGAGGGAGGCAAGGGGGGGTTTGGTGGCTCTGGGGGGCGGGGAGAGAGAAGAGGATGTGGGGATCAGAGTTTTACCTGATTCTCGATACCATCTGATGCCGGAGAATCAGACGTGAAGATTTGTGGAAACCAATGCATTTCTTTTTTTCCAGATGCCGATTTCCACCAGAAGAGGTGGGGGTTATTAAAAATGGCATTTCCCCTTC
>VXAK01025925.1:155914-187728 GCA_013399435.1 Arenaria interpres
GGGCGGGACGCTGTCCGCGGTGCTGAGGGGGAGCTCTCCAGGGTGCTGAGGGGGAGCTCTCCAGGGTGCTGAGGGGGAGCTCTCCAGGGTGCTGAGCCCACCCGTCGCCCGCCCCTGGGGCTCCGCCCCGTGCTCGGCACGGCTGAGGGTTAGCGAGGAGGGCGAAAGGCAAGGGGGCACCCAGGATGGGCTTTGCCTCCTTTCCCGGGGGGGGTGGGGGTGGGGGTCCCTTCCCTCGGACGTCCCAGCAGGGCGCTGAGGGGTTTGATTCGCACCCGGAGCGGGCGTTGCAATCGGGCAGTCAATTCAGCTTTCGGACCTGCGTAGACGCCCTAAATCGAACTTTGCCAGCCCGTGGCTTATTTACACTATGCGCTCAAGTCAAATGGCAGAGAACGTCTGAGGAACTCAGCAGATGGCATTCAGCCGAATTCAATTTAGTTTAGCTTATCAATCTCATTTAAAAATAATAATTATTAATAGCTTTTTGTTTCCTCTGGATCATTTGCTTTCTTGCTCCCAAATTCCTTGAGCAGCTCAGATTCTGTGTAGTCACTAACTCCCTCAAAGCAGAGAACACATTTCCTACTTTTCTTCCAAAGACACCCCAGAAAGGACTGAGGAAGTCAAGGAGACTAAATGTCTTCAAAAAAGATGAGAGATCTTAGAATGCTCAACTAATGTGACTGTTTAGGTAGAAAAGGCATTTGGGTGAAGTTGTCCTTGTGTTGTCTAGTGTCTTCTTTAACTTCTGGTCCCCACTCCATTTGAATACATGATTTTAGCTACAATCATAGCCAATTGTATTGTGCTGGCTCTGGAACAACATTTGCCGGATGGAGACAAGACACCAATGTCAGAAAGATTGGTGAGTTCTATTAATTTCTTTACATTTTTTGTTTTGTTTTGTTTCCGATCTAATACAAAAAGCAGTCAGCTACCCACTGTGTTGAGGGTATATATATATATATATATGTTAAAGATCCACATGTAAACAAACTGGCATTGACCCGACAATCAGAAAAAATATCTCAGTGACAACAAGTACAACTCTAACCTCCCAGTCCCATCTTCACAAGAATGCTTCATCACTCTAGGCAGCCCTGCCCAATTGCAGACCTCACAGTACGATTAGAAGAGCAGCAAACTTAGCTTGTCTATAAACCAAGACGGGAAGGGACTGCCAAATGCTCAGAATTATCTGCAGAATCAAATTAACTTCTGTGATATTTTCCCAGGCAGTGGTAGAACAGAGTAACCTTTTAGGTTCGTATGTCTTTCAGCTATCCTCCTGCTACAGCATACATCAAGGACCCTACAAGGCAAACTTTGGGTTTAGACGATTACGCTTCCCTTCCAAAAAAAGAAACCAACTTACGGAGGAAAATAATTTACTTGCAGGCTTTATGGTAATGAGCCCAATTACCCTATTTCAAAAGAAAATAAAAGAATAGCTTCAAAATAATTCTTCCATTTATCATCACTATAGGGAAAATGAGTAATGTTCGGTTTGATTTTTCTCCTGCTGTTAATGATCTGGAACATCTTCCATGCCTAAATGAATTAATCCTGGTGCATGTTCAAAGGATGAATAAATATAGATCCATATGTGTTTTACCTGTAGATGTTAAATTATGCAAACAAAAATAATATTAGGCTTGCTGCCAACAGCTAGAGCCTCTGAACGCCGGTTGCTACAGTTTCCGAGGTTGGTCCATACCAGTGGGCAACTCCCTTGATCTAGTTCTTCAGAAATGGGGAAAAGTGGATACGTGATAGACCTAGAGAGAGCCTCGGGGTCAGCTGGTTGGTGCTGTCTGTTTGGAAATGTATCTGCTGGTGCTGGCTGCCCACCTACCTTGTGTTTGCTTCCTCTCTTTCTGTTTGATTTATTTCTACTTAAGAAGAGAGGAGGGAAATATTAAGAACATGAATGTATGTTGATCTTTCTACCCTTAAACATGTCATTGTACGTTTTGGGATGGGCTGGCGAGGCAAGCCTGGGTCTGTGAGCAAAGCAGAGGTTTAGACCCAGGGTAACGACTGAGCTGGGGAAACACCTCCCACAGTTAAGAGCATACGGACTATTGAAGGGGAAAAGCAGTTTTGTGGATGTTCTGGCTTGGTAACCCTTTGGTTATTTTGAGCAGCAGTAGGTGTGATCGGTATGTTGTTCTGTGTTCTTCTATAACCCTAGGTTTGTAAGGGGATCCTAGAGTTTTTCATTGGTCATTTCCCCCACTGTATAAATTCCATGTTCCAGTGCCCAGTACCACACACACACTTTCAGTTCCTGCCCAAATGGTTCCAAAGGGGGGCACTGGCATTACCACCCAATAGTGTAAGACAACGGACTGAGTTAAAAGCACAGTCTCCACCTTGTTGGCTCTGCTTTGGTGGTGAAGGAAGAATTAACCCCGGATTTATGTCCCAAATGCTGCTGTGCAGCATTGTCTTTGTTCCAGATATTCTGAAGCCATTTTAACTACAGCACAACTCTGAAGTATAAAGGGTTTATCATAGAATAACACTGAGAATCTTTACAAGCCATAAAATATTTTCTATTTTCAACACATACTGGAAAGACAAAGCAATGTGAATAAGAAAAATTGTCTCCTGGTTTTCAAAGTGAAACCTCTTTAAAATGTTCCTGCCGCTTCCACAAACTGTAAGTTGATTCATTGAAAATGTTACAAATCCATGCTAAACCAGAGTGGGCGAACATTCCCATACATTTACAGGTTTGCTGGGCCAAATTATAAGTCCATGCAGAACAGCAGGTGCTTTCTTGCTGTCTTTGGCAGGAATGGAATTGGGTGGTTTTTTGGTTAGTGATTTATGGATATACCTTTCCTTCTCCTGGGTTCATTAAAAATCTCCAAATTGGAGTGAGGGAGACTCATCACTGAAGAGTTAATCTGTCTTAACGATCTGAGATGCACATCACAAGCCTTTTATGGCTTGGAGATGTAAGCAGAGTTGTTGAAGGGAAACTAAAGCTGCCCAGATATTTTGTGCCACAGATACAAAGACAAAAAAAAGATCTTGAGATTATCTGTTTGTTAAGGCTGAGAAAAAGAGGAATCCACACAAACATTTTCATGATTTTTCTCCTCTATTCAAAATTTTCTTCTATGTATCTCCCCAGAGACCCAAGATATGACCCTGCAGTGCAATCTCACTTGGCTGTTTTCTGTGCTCATGTTACTTGTCAAGCAGGGTTAATTAAGCACACGGGAAGAACAAGTGATGTCTCAGTATATGCAATATTTCAAGAACTGGAATGGCTACATTATGAGTAATCTTCCTCTGTCCATTTTCTGTATGTATTTTGTAGCACAGAAAAACATGACTTGGCTCTAGGATGGAAATTCCGGTCAAACCCAGGGCTCTGAAAAAACAGCAGTCTGGTGGTCAAAGCATTTAGTGGTGAACTGGAGCATTGGCTTCAGGTCCTTGCTCTTCAGACAAGAGAAATAAGCTCACTCTTCCAATAGCAACATGATTTACCTACCCCTTAGGCTCCTGCCTGCTCTGAGCTGAGAGTTGTGCATGCTTTGGCGGCTGGAGGCATTTACTTCACATCAGTAACTATCCATTGGAACAGAAATGCAACAAATGATGTTGTCCATCTCAGCTGAGTGCTTTAGCCAATAGATTGTAGAGTCAGTGTCTCTCTCTGCCCCAATAAATATAGCATTGTTTGTACACACTGGAGTGATGCCAACCAAAAAGATGCTGAGGGAGTTAGTACTGAGTGGCCCAGAGCCTGGTGGTGAGAGCTCCAGATGTGGGAATGTGAGCTTCAACATCTGAGCCCTGAAGGGCCTTGCAGGTGGATGCCTTGCTCAAGACACTCTTGGCTGTCTGGGCTGAGGCACACTCGTTCTCTCCCTGTCTCCTTCCTAATTTCTCATTTTTTCATGAGAAGCTTCAGTAGACCATACATTTGTCCCAGCCTGACAGAGACCAGAACGTGCAGGACCTATTTTCTGCCCCGCTCTGGGGCATACCCTGTTTGAAGACACTGGTGGATCTGGAGGATGTTCAGCTGCGTGCCACTGTAGGCTCCCCTGGGTGTTTTTTGATGTAAGGACAGAATATAACTTTTCTCAGATATTCAGCATGACAGCTCTTGCACTCTACTAATGGGTTTAATTCTTTATGCTGTCCCACAGGCACTTTGTGCAGTCACATGTGAGCTGTTCATATTAACCTTTGCATGAACAAAGCCGTACACGCCCAGACCTCTCAAGGCTGTCACATCCAAAGGCCAAGGAAAGACACTAGGACACGGACTGGGAATAGTAATGACTTTCCAGACTCAGAAGTTGTTTCTGATCTGAAACATATTGATTAAATGTGTGTTTGGCCCAGTCTCAAGCTTTGCTGTGTCCACAGCAAACAACCTGCTGGCACAGCTCTGGCTGCTGCCCAGATTCTCCACCCTCCTTCCAAGCACGCACCCTGATACTCATTATCACCTGCTTGCCCACTCTTGAACCCAAGCAGCAACACAGCCTCCTGGCTGAAGGGGGCTGCAGGATGCCCTGGCAGCAGGATTTCGGAGCCGGACAGCAGTGCCATTTCAGCGTTGCACAGGGCTTGTCACCCATGTCCTTGCCCTCCAGCTCCTTCTGTCACGCACAGTCTTGTGAATCTTTTTTTTTCAGGAGTAGGCACCACCGCTTAATGGGGCATAAATTTTATTTTTCATCCCACTGTTGCTGCCCTGATTCTTCGGCTAAATTAGTGTAAATTTAGACAGGCTTTAGAAAAGACCCTCTTTCTACCCCCTCTTATTGCCCCAGCTGCTCACTGCCAACCCTACAGATGACAGTTTGTCTCTGTAATAAATACCCAAGCCCATCTGTGAGCCTTCCAGTTTCACTAGAAGCTGACAAGAACTTCTTTGACCCACTTCCTAAGAGCTCCGTGTAGTCCTAGCTTTGGGAAGAACATGTTCTGTCAAACCCTTGAGTACCTGAAGCCTGGCTCTTTAAAGCTGGGAGCTGTAATCACAAGGCACCTGACCTAGATTGAGCAAACCTGGTAACAGAGGAGATATAAGGCTTCCAGGAAGTGAGGGAGTAATGAGGGGGAGTGCATGTGGGTAAAGGTATATAATTTTTTTCTGTTAGAAGAGCTATTTTTAAAGGTATGCTAGTAGTTGTGGGATGGAAACATAGGATAGGCTAGGAGGCCTTTGCTTGCAAAGATTTTGTATACTTGGACTAAAACGTGTGGTGGGGTTGAAGAGCAGGAGGACCAGGCTGTCAGGGTGCTCCTGTGTGCGTAAGGGAAAGCAGAGCAGCAGTGAGGTAACTTCTCCTGAAGTCACATATGAAGATTTCTGACTCCTATTTCCCTATTTTCTGTACCGGGATGCCTTTAGCTCTTGCTGTGGAGTAGCTGCTGGAAGAAGACTCTTATTGTAGGATTACGTTGGTGGTCATAAAAGGTCTGATGGCCTGGTCTTGTTCCTGCTTCTCTGTGGGTGAATAGCACTGTGGTGGGGAGCTGGAGTTTCTCGGTCTGTCAGTGATAGTTTCTGTACCTTCTGAGCAGTGTCAGTGAGGTTCTGTGGAGGGGCAGAGGGCTTGGAGGTGCTGCCTTTTGTGGAAACAGCTTCTTGGCTGGAAAAGAAGCCAGGTTTGGGTTGGTTTTGGTGTGTCCATCTCTCTCCCACCCTTGTTGCTGCCTTCATTTCACCCAAAAGCTCACCAGTCTCCTGCTCTGTTTTGCCATCTGGCCGGTCAGTATGTGTGTTACCTGCAGGTGACTGGTCATCTTGCCTGGCCTTTAAACTGTGGGAGGTGGAGTTGCTGGGGCTGTCATGTTAGGAAAGGTGAAGGGGAGTAGAGGTGACATAGGGTGAGAGATGAAGTATATGGAGGAGCTGGGGTCACTGAGGTGTGTAGGGATATGGGGTGCTGCTTTGTAGGAAACAAAACTTTAATTCAGCCACTGGTGGAAAAGCTTCTCCAGAAGCAGTAATTTCTAACAGCTTGGAGGCATCTTCAGTGATTAGTGCTTTGTGGTTGACTTGCTGAGTTGGGTACACATTGTAAGCCACTTTGGAAGGGGTACGCTGTTATGTTGGTCTTCCAGGTGTGACAAACCTGGCTTCCTGTAACAAGGAATATGCCTGAGGAACGGACCTGTGTGCCGGTGCTGAGTCAGAGTCGAGCAAGGGTTACCAGACTTGTAAAATAAATTATCGTATCAAAACTGCTTCTTTCTTTGTTCTGTGACTACAAGACTTGACTTTCCTGTTTTCTGTATAAGAGAAGTAAAAATCACCTTTTGTCATTATTAGAATTGCAAAATGTAAACAACTCTGCACCAGGCAGCAGCTCGACTTTTTTGGGTTCTTATAGTCAGAAACGCTGAAGCCACTGGAACAAACATTCCTGATTTCTTAATTTGAGAATTTGCTTCCTTTTGGGTAGGGCTGCTCTACTTCCATTGACTTCAGCTGAAATCAGGGATACAAGGCACATTTGGAAATTGGTTACAGGTGCCAAAGCTAATTAACATGTTCTTGAAACTGATGCCTGTTGCTTTCACCTCTTGCTCTGTTCCCATTTCTTGCCTGCATCTTCCTTTTGAATGTGAATGCTTCCATTTGGTACTGAATTTGTGTTGAAACTCTTATTGATAAGGTCTAATACTGAGGGATCTGGTGTAACAGATGAAAAAAATGGTTTAGTGAAACTGTGGAGACTGAGCATGATTTTTCTCTCTCGTGAGCTGGGAGATGAAGCTGTGAGCCCATGGCATGCTTTAGTTTCTACTACAGGCCTGAGGCACAAACCTTACCCCTTCTGCTGTAAGGGAAAGGAATGGGGATTTCTCCCTAAATCAGATACACAGTGAAAGGAAAACAAATGAGACTGCAGCTGTAGAAATTGAGAAAATGGAGGAGAGTGAAGAAAGAGCTGATGGAATAAATGATAAATAAATAATTTCCTGCCAGTGTTTGCAAGCTCGCTGTGCTGCCTCTTACTCCCTGAGATATGCTCTTGTTTCAGTTTCCTGGATGAATTTTGAAGCACGTGTTTTCTTCCGTGTCAATAACTACAGAAATATGTGATCTCAAGTTTAAATATACCCTTAGAGCACAATTGCGGTACCAAAATTCCCTCCGGAATATTGAGTAAAGGTGGAAAGTGGGGGGTGAAATGATCAGGATAAAGACAAATAGAATTTCCAGTGTGAGAAAACAAATTTACCTTCAGAGAAATAGTAATGAAATTCTTCTCTGTACTTAGTTCCAGTAAAATTGAACCTTTTGGCTTCAGTTCTGGTCAGAGAGCTGAAAGGAGCGTGAAGTTGGTGCACGTAGTTGTTTATATGACTCTTGCTGTCAGTACAGAAGCGTGGGCATCACCTTGACACCTTTGACTTTTATCCTTTTTCAGGACGACACTGAGCCGTACTTTATTGGAATATTTTGCTTCGAAGCTGGTATAAAAATCATCGCTCTGGGGTTTGTTTTTCATAAAGGCTCTTACCTCCGAAATGGTTGGAACGTGATGGATTTTGTTGTGGTCCTCACAGGGTAAGTGACGTCCTCCTCCCCTGGGTTTAAGGGGGACTCTTGTTTTGATTTGTGGTGTTTGGTTTTTTTTTTTAAACTGTGGAGGGAGTGATTTTAGTGAAATAGTACTAAAATACTGTATTTCTGACCTTACTATCTTTAAGTAATGGTTATTGTGCTGAATGAATCACTTTTAAAGTGTTGTTTGAACCAACTAAAAGGAGGTTTAGAGGATATTTATTTGAATATATGCCGGCATGTATCTTACCCAGACACTTACTGACATTTCTCAGACTTTGCATGTTCTAATTGCCCCCGGGTACTTGAACCTGATTTAAATCCATCTGTCTTCCGATATTACAGGATGACTTTAAAAGTCAACATGGAGTGAGCTAACAAATTAAGTGCATCCTATTTTTAAGCTACTATAACTCTGGAATCAGTAAGTTTCTGCAGGAATTAATTTGGTCTGCTATAAAATAACTTTTCTGAAAATAATTCAAAGAAGGTGTCTGTCTTCTAAAGGACGGAGCTGAAAAATGTTACTTGTGTATTTTATACCCTGGTTTGAAATGAAATCACTAACTTCTTTCTTGGAAATGCTTACAATATTTTTATGTTGTCCGTTACAACAGTCACTGTATCTATTTATATAAATGTAGCACGATGCCAGTGGATAACGAAAACACAAACATTAAGTAACCCTTATGGTCTACAAATTATACTTTAAAGCTCCAAAGGAAACGTTCCAAAGGTCTGCGTGAGGTCCTGATCTTGCAGCCTTCATCTTGGAAGGATTTCAGTTAGCTTTTCCCCCAGAAGACTGCAGTCTGGCTCTTGTTATTAATATGCACTCGTTTCACACACCTTCTCTGCGACTGTGTGTGACAAACATAGATATTTTTTGGTCTGGTTAGCGATGTAAGGCTGTTAGGAAAATGCTTGCATACATCTACGAATGTATTCATTAGATACATTATCACTGTAATTCTATTTGCATTCAGCATACCATGTGATATAGCAATTGAGAGGCCAAAGGGAATTCTTTATGTATTGAGAGGAAGAAAATAAATATGCAGGGCTTGATTCTCCTGCTGCTGGGGCTGGGTATTTAATCAATAGAAACTTCGGTGGAGCCACAAGGAGAATCAGATTTACATACTTGGAAGCATAGCGGGTACCGGGATGAAAAGAGAACTAGCACAGATGCTACAATTATTCGCACCAATGGTATGTTCTGACTCCTGGTTAGCTCTATGCCCTTTTGTGTGGTTTAAAAAAACATAAAATAAAATCAAGGCCCTGATTCTGGAAAGCACTTTGGCACGTGGTTTAATTTATCCTTCAGCAAAGCATTCAAGTACACGTTTGAATTCAGCTGACTCCAGTGGTTCTGTACTTAAAGTTAAGGCTATACATAAAAGCTTTCCTGAATTACAGCCATATTGTTATTTGTTTAGGCATGTTTTAGGTTTTTTTTTTTTTCATAAATAGAGGCCAAGAATCAAAATAGCTATATTTTTTTTTTTTTAAACTGCCTGACTGTGACTGAGATGTTCAAAGTTTTGCGACTGTAGCTGAAGCATCCCGTGTGCGTGCCGTGCCTGTGGAATCGCAGCCGCCTGAGCGATGCTATAGGCGTGACACCGGCATCTTACTGGTGCCGGTTTGATTGTGAGCGCTGTTTGCAGCGCTGTTTGATCTCGGAGCATAATTGCGGAATATTGGCTTGATTAGACAGCTGTAATAAGGAACCCTGTTGCCATCTGCAAACATGCGTATTCTTTTGAAGTACAATCCTGTTAACGTCAAAGCTGCTGGTTTCCAATGGTGATGCTAGCTGGGCTGTATTGAAATTGTCTTGTACATGGACTTCCCACCAGGCAGGCGATGCAGGGAAGGCAAAGTGTAAACTGATCGACATTAAGTCCAAGAGTCATCTCCACTGAGGAAATCCACAGCCTTCTAATCCTGTAATTCCAGGGCTGGATTTCGCAAGGTGCTTGAGCTCGTGCCAAATTTTTCGTGTCTGTGGGGCAGGGGAGGGAGCTACTGAAAATAAAAGGGTTACTGGTGTGCTTGGTTAGATAAATGCTTTCCTGAATCCGGGGCTGTGTTTTCAAACCCAGTAATGAGGTGGAGGGACCTATAGTAGAGAAATAACGTTGAAAGATCTGCAGCTTCGCACAGGGGATTGAATTAGTGTTTTCTCTGTAGCCTGTTGTGGTTTGCTCTGAATTTCCCAGATCCTTATTATGTTCTTAGCTCTCTCCTGTGTTGCCGTGGGTCTGTGTTAGAAAGCAGGAGATCCTCTTCCTTGGGCTTTCTTCACTGGCCAGAAACAATTTCATCTGGCCATTGCCTGCCCTAACAAGGGGAATTCTGAGGAAGGCCCTTTGTTGGAGACAGACATCACCTTGGCATTTCTGCATCGAGACTTTAAAGGCCGGTTGCTGAGGAAGAACATTTACTACTGACAATTCTCCAAGGAGGGGCTGTGAGATGGTGACACAAGCGGGACCTTAATTTTCTTTTCTGTGGAAGGTAGTCTTGGATCCATGCATTTCCAAAAATGATCAAGGAGGTTCTGTAATTTATTAGAGAATAATGAAAAAGGACAGCACTATACTGGTACTTAATGTGTTCTTATAAATATAGATAGGTAGGACATCAGTTTTTGAAATATCATTTTACTACTCTATCAAAAGCTTTCCTTTGCCATATGTGCAAGATTTCTACTTGAAAATGTTACTTTGTGTTTCCCAGGCAGTGAGCAGCCTTCAGTTCCTGAGCTCATTTTCACATTGATCTTCAATATTATAGAGGGATTTTGATTTCTTTTTTTTTTTTTCCATGTAAGCATGAAAGATCATGAAAATGCATTTCATGATACCACATGCAGAGTTGTACACCTGCTAATCCTGTTGAGTGCACATTTTTATTGAGGTAAATGGTGAATGTCAGAAAATCTGCTCTCATTTTCAGCTTTTAGCTAAAACCCATAAAAGCAAAGAGCAGCTTTGCTCTCGTTAGCTGTTTCCATAGGAAGAAGGCCAGCCAGTGTCTGGGTGTGTTTTGGAGGAGGCTGTGGGGGAAGGCTCTGCATTTATTGAACGTACCCTTATGTAAATATTACAATGATCATGCACTATCCCTTTCCACCTGTTTTTTTTTTCCCAACCTCCTTTTTTGCTACTCAATGTCTGAACACTGGCTTTATTGATATATATATATATATATATATTTTTATATATTTACCTGCAGCGATGGACATTTTGTTTGTCAAAATCAGACAGTAGAACTTGTTAATCAGAAAATAAATCAGGGCTGGGTTATACGCAGGCAGGATCAATATCCTATTGAGCTGAACTGGAGTCTAACAGACAGTGGCCCAAAAGGGCTTGGTTTGTTTTTCCAGAAAACGCTCCCTCTTTCTTTCCACAGCAACGCTGTGGTGCCTTTTTCTCATTTACTTTCAAGGGACCATGCTGATTTGCTGTTAATAAAGGCTTGGGAAAATAATAGGTTGCTGCTTCTTGAAAGATTTTGTTTCCTCTGTTATTTTTTTAGTTATTTCTTGTAAACTCCTCCAGTTGTAGATGAGTATCGAGGAAAGCTGCCCTGCTGTGATGTGCCTGTTGCTTTTGTGGAGAGACACGTATATTTTATAGCTCCTGCTCATTTTATTTTCACATTTTTATGGGATTGCATTCGTTCCAGTGATGACATCACCCATTAGCCAGCTCTAAATCACCCAAAAATGCCATTTTTCAGCTGGCCAGGGACTATTTGATCTTAATGCACTTTTCCCAGGGTAGGACCAAAGAGACCTGTTACTCTATTGCTGTAACTTGTCTTGGGGTGGAAACCTCAGAAATCCATACAAAGTCCTCTCTCCATCCAGACCCCTCAGGCAGCTGTGGATGGAGCTGTCAGCCTGGGCTCAGGGCCTCGAGGGTTCAGACCTGTTCCTGTTGGAGTTCATGGGAAGATTTCTCCTGGTGCCCTGGGCTTTGGATACGATAGCATCCAAATTCTAAACTACAAGCATCCTCTCTGGCTGGAGCTGGTGCAATATTGTGGCTGCCAAGGGGAAGAACGCCGGACATAAAATGCATAAAACAAACCTTATGTTCTTGAATACCAAAATTCAGATGTCTAGGGATTTTTGAGAAAAAAAATATGGGTCTTATGGGTTTTAAACTGTGTGGTCCGAGGGGACCATCCTCTTTGGTTGTGTTTTGGAGGCTGTTTATGCTTTTAGCTCACTTTGGGAGATTTCCATTGGCGCATTTTGCATTGTAAGTAATTTATACAGTTTTTGTATAGTGAGATCTGGAGAATATGAATTCCTTTTTCTGTGTGCTTATGGTTTTATGAGCCTCTAGCATTTCCCTGGTCAGACATCTATGCTGCCCAATCACCCTTGACCTCAGAGCTTGTCTGTGCACCGCCAACCTGTGCTGTTGCTCTGGTCCTTTCTTAATTCTACCATATCTTCTTGGAGGTAGTGACCACAACTGTGTGCAGTGTTTGTTCTACACCAAGAGTTGCTGAAGACTGGTATAAATAAATGGAGCACTTGACAGCATCATGCACTGTCCTTTATGAGCAGAGTTAATTTTTTTGGCTTTCAGTCAGCCTGGATTGAACACTCTCGAAGAGTCCTGGTAGCTTCTTGAGCCAGTTGGATCAGCTGCCTGGATCTCTGGGTGGGACTGGCAGAGACAGCGTGTGCCAGGCCTGGAGCTGCCAAATGATGTGCACAAAGTCTCTGTGCTGCTACTGATGTCTCAGGCTGTCGGGAACAAATTATAGAAGCTAGAATTATTTTGATTGTCTGGATGACTGAGAAATGTGCTCCTAGCTCCTGGTGATGCTAATAATTTGGAAGGTAACTCATTTAGCAGCATAATAAAGACCTGTTCATCCCCGATGTTAGCTTTTCTAGTTACCAGGATCATCTCAGTATGTGGGCAGTCTGAGATACTATTCCTGGTGCAGTGTATGAGGAGCAGCAGCAGCCTTGGTTGCAGTGATGACTGTCAAAGGAGGAGGCATAAGAACCGTTGAGCCTGGTCTGCGCAGCAGGATATGGACCCCCTGGTCCATACTCAAGGTGGACGTACCTCCTAGACAGTGTGGAGCGTAATGTGACCATGAAATATTGAAGAAGTGAATGTCTGCTTGAGGGCTGGGATACTTACGGTAAATACACAGCTGACTGTAGTCTCCAGTATTTTGTTTTTGTCCACATGTGTGTTCCTGTGCATTCAGAAGCCCTTACACTGGATGTCTGAATTATGGGGTCTGATGTGACTGACTCCTTCACGCCTTCAAACCCCTTCAAGCTTCCCGCTCACAACTAACCACAGAATGTAATGATTTGAAAACCAAAGTTAAATGAAATAAAACTCTTCGCACGCCCTTCCAGGATAATTTTAGACAGCTTGCTTAGGGCTTTGTTTATAAACTTTAGATCCACATACCTAGGGAATAAAGGGGGTAGGAGCAGGGAAATTTAGATTTTTCTCTCTGCTTTTCTGACATGGAAATCCTGGCACTTCGGTGCTAGAAAGCAAAGCTGAGCAGCAACAGGAGTTGGGAAAATGGATACTTAGGAGAGATACACTTCATCTTGATGAGTTATCACAGGGAAAACGAGTAAGCCTCTTTGCATGGTTATACAGTATGGGTGGTGATGGACTAGCTGATTGCTATTAGCACTGTGCATGAGTCATGCTAAGAGCAAAGCCTCCATAGATTTTAATGGAGCTGATCCTTGTTTTCAATTTCTTTTATGCTCCAATGATGGATGGATACTTGCTGGCTCAGGAAAGGGTGACTTCTGAAATTGAATCAGATAAAAAAAAAAAAAACAAACCAGGACAAGGCAAAGGGAATTCACCTGTTTTCCTGAATGCAAGGTGTTAACCAGAGATCTGGCTGGGGTTTGTGGGCAGTAATGGAGGAAGGCAAGGAACTAAATTTTATTTTTTTGAGGTAGAGAAAATGAGTAGTTAGTAACTGGAAGGGAAGAGAGTGTGTGAGGTCTCAGTTTGAACAGTCAAAAATAGTTTGAAATTCTTCTATTTTCTATCTCTTGGCCATCTGGGCTCTTGGGGAGCTGAAGAAGCAGTTTGATTAAGAAATGAACTTGCTGGACAGGGAGGAAGGATTTCTGGGCTCTGAACCCACCTTCAAAACAGCCCTGTTTCCTTTTATACATGATTACAATCACTTTTGCCCAATGGGGCAGCAGGTTCCTTGGGACTGGAGCTAGCTTTTCCTCTGGGCTTGTTTCACCTAGCAAAGGGGGTCCCAGGCCATGCTGAGCCTGGTGGAGTGTTAATTAGGTCTCTTGTCTATTTTTTATTACTTAGAGTGGCTTTTGTGCATTGATTTTGTCGGGGGTGGGTAGAGGCAGGTTGAGTTAAACAGGTGGGTGTGTAATTGTGTGGCTGGCTGCTAAATTAGAAGAAGACTTCCCTGAGAAGAGGAGGACTCCGGGCTATGCTTAGAGAAGGTTGCAGATGGTCAGAGATCCTCAGGACCCGCAGGTAGGGACGGCCCTTCCCTGGCAGAAGTTATCCCTGAAGCACAGCTCTGCTCTGGTTGTGGCAAACCAAACGTTTCAGGTCAGAGTGCTTCTCAAGGACAAATAGATAATGAGATTGATGTGCTTCTCTCATATTTTATCCAAAGTGACTGCAAGGTATTGAATACCTGGTATGTGATAAACGATGTACCACACAACAAGGAGCCAGAAAGTTGAGGCACATGCAGAGAGCTTTTCTCTAAAGAGGGAGGAAACAAAAGCATTTCTTCAGATACCCATCTTCTGCTACTTTCCATGTTTTGTGCCTGTTTATGTTTCTTTGAAGCTTTTTTTTTCACAAAGAGGGGGAGTGTTGGGACGCTCTCTGAGGGCGCTTACCTCTCTGTGGCCCACAGGCCCTGAAGGTGGGCAGCTGTAAGGTAAAAGTGGCTATCCCAAGAAAAAGGAAGATATGCCTTCTCATCACGGCCAGGCAGGATCAAGAGTCCAGAGTCCAGATATCATTTTCAGCTTTTTATGGCTCTCAAAGGAAGGCTGGTGGCAGGGAAACGTTATCTCTTGGGAGGGGACTAGCTGTACCGTGCAAAGGCAATTGGTAAGATTGCAGGTAGGAAGAGGACTCTGGACCTTGTGATCTGCTCTGAATGTCTAATCCTACCCTAGCAATCACGTAGTGTGGGCATCTGCTTGATTGCTTGCTCCTCTACAGGTGGAAAGGACTGCATACCTAGCTGCTATTGTAGCTGGGTGCGAATATTAGGAATTCAAAAGCAAAACAGCTAATACGAATGCAGCTATAAAGTGTTCTGGTGCTCATTTTCTTAATGCTTCCCAGTTTAAAAACAACAAACAAAAAAGCACCTAAGTCCTCTGTGTGGTGTTGAGCGCTGTCTCATGATCAGATGAGGAGGAGTGTGCAAGATTTCTCAGACTCCTTTTTCTCAAATGTTGTTTCTGTTGCTGTGTCCCAGTTCCCAAGTGGCCAACTTTTGACGGCGAATTGCCTGCTCATCTGAGACGATAAGAACCTGGTTGTGATCGTTGAAAAGACTGAGGATTTAGAAAATCAGCCTAGTTTTAATTGTAATCTAATCTCGAGGGCCAGGAACAGCAGCGTCATGTCTACACGCATCCTTCCTTGGATCCACGACTCACCCCCCAAGGCTTTGGGTGTTTTGGGACCACTGTTTTCCTCAGGGCTCTCTGAAAACATCTGGGAAACTTTGTGGAGGTGGAAAATTGATCTTCCATCTAACAAGGTGTGGCCCTTTCCAGCCAGGGCAAGGCTTCAGTGCTGGAAGCTGGAACCAGGTGGATGAGTGGTTCCAGGTCTCTGTGTGGGTAACCCGAGCTCTTCGATATCAAGGCTAAGCTCTTTGCTAAACTTCAGCAATCTTGGATCTTCTCTGTGCTTAAAGATCTGACTGAATTGGGATGGAGGGAAGGGATCCTCTGTGAATGAGTTCAGTAACACCAGTGTCTGCAGGATGAATGGGGCAGAGTGTACGTTGCACGAACTCCTGGTGGCATGGGAAGGCTGCTTTTGTGCAGTGGGGAAGTCTGGCAGCTCAAGTTGAGAAAGAAATCCTGCTTCCTACATGTAGCATGTGTCAAATCTGTAGTGTGAGCTGGGGGGTTTGGAAAGTTGCCTGATCCTCACAAAGGAGCATGGCCACCTAAACAGTGCTCTTCAAATGCATATGAGAAATCTTTCCTTCCTGGCATGGTCAGCATTAGCTAAATCAATGGCAGATGACAAATATAAGGCTTTGTGTCTCCTCCCTCTTCCATTTTCTTGTACGCTGGTCTCAGGAAAATCACCTTTCATTATTTTTTGATTAAGAAATGAACTTATTTCTTCAGTGATCTTAGGGTGGAATATTGAGGAAACAGGTCAGGTTTTTCTGGTGGATAGTCTGCCAGTGCTGGAAAGGATGACTTGGTTTCAAGAGCTGGCTACAAGGGTGTGTGCGTAGGTGGTTCTCGTGATCAGCTGTAGACTTCAAAAAGCATCTCTCTGGAGCAAGAAGTTCAGACCACTCCTGAGTTAAACCCCAGGTTTTAGCCAATAATGGGTTTAGCTGTTGCCTCAGTTCAAGGCTGTTCATGCTGGGCTGTGTAAGGTTTAAGCAAGGAAAAGATCAGAAGTAGAGATTGCTGCGGTGCTGTGCTTCACTGGGGATAGAAATTGTACCTGGGGCTCTCAAATGAGGAGAGGGCTCCTCTCAGCGTGTCACACCTGTGCCATAAATCTGTTTGCAGGTGCTGTGAAGGTCGTTGCTTATGGATGTTTCTGGAGAGAGGCTAAAATTGACTCCCTCCACCTCATTAAATTTGTAAAAATCCCCCGGAAGGGTCTGCAAACCAGGAAGCAGCTAATGTAGGACCAAGGGTTTAGGAGGGTGTTGATGGTCCATGGGGTGCTGTAGAGGTAAAGGACTGAAGGACAGAGATGAGCTGCTCGGAGGACTTTTTCAGCTACAAAATGTCCCTGTGCTGAAGAGCTCTCAAACTAAACTTATAATCAAAAATACTAAGTTGGATGTAGCTTGGTTCTGGTTCAAAGACGACTTAAAAGAACTTAAATTGGAGCTCTCAGCTTATTTTCCGGTTTAAAAAAGAAAAAAGGGAGACTGAAAGATTGAACTGTCTTTTGGCTTAGTTCCCCATCTCAAACATCCTGAACCAGCAGGATCCTTGAATAAAGTTTGGGCATGGGAGTTTAGGAGGGAGGCTGTGAAAATGATTAAAGCTTGAAGAAATGTCCATTTAAGGAGAAATGAAAAGGCGAGAGAGTTAAAATTAAGAGGGAAGTCTCATAAGGGTGAGACAGGGAAACATGATTTCCTCTTTTTTTTTTTTCTTTATCTATCTATTTTGATGGGATTCAAAAAGCATCAGTAAAGAAATTGAAGTTTTAGAACTTCTTTGGTAATGGAAATGTAATTAACTCAGGGAACTCATCACAAGAATTTGCTTCAGCTGAAGTGGTCTGTTTTGGGCCTTGAGAGCAAAGGAGACTAGAGATCATCTATAGATTCACCAGAGAGGAAATGGATTTTTGAAGGAGGATGATTAGGCCCTTTTCCTGGTGCTCCCTGAAATAAGTTAGGTGGAAATGTGAACAGGCTGTTTCATAATTGTCCTTTTCTTTATCTTGTAATTTCTTCTGAATCATGCTGGAGACATGACTCCAGAGCAGCGATCCAGTCTGTTACAGCATGACCTGTGAAATACAGCAGCATATGTCAAGGCTAAACTTTGTCTTTTTATACATGAAACAATATCAATAGGAGTAGTGGTATTCCATCACTTAATGTCTGATTTAAAGATCAAACGTCTTTTTCTCCCTAGGCTGTAACACAGTTTGCAAACTTCAATACTCCAGTGCTGTGTTAAGTGTGCCCTCAAAACCCGCAAGCTGAAGCTTCAGGGAAAGATCTAGGTTTGAAAATTGTCACTCATTTAAAATGAATCTAAGGTGGTTTCTAATATTGTAGATATTTATCCAGACACCTGGATAAAGTTGTTCTGGTTTTGTAGAGGAGGGAGGTCTGGGACCATCAGGGCAGGTGCTGCAGGAGCGCTACTGTTCTCTTTCCATGGTGGAACATCGCCTTGACCTTGCTTTGGAAGGAGAGGGATCCGCTCAGCTGCGGTCTCCAACCCTTGCAGGATTTGGAACAGAGAAGAAGATTCTGGCAGGTGAAATTTTCTTGTCAGAGGGTGGCCCTGTCCTGAAAGAGGCTTCAGTCAGACCTGAAAACACATCCAGCTGCCAGAAGTCGGGCATCAAAGCTCTCCCACTGAGTAGGAGTATTAACAAACTTCCCTCCCAATGCCAAAGACAAAACTCTGCTGCTTTTCTGGCCTCCAGTGTTGGGTGAAGGGTGGCAGCCAAAAGCTGTGTAAAGCAGCAGTGAGCTATTTGTGCACTGTGAAGACATATACAGTGTTGGCTGGTGCATTTGGTGGTAGATGGGTAGCACCTCTTTGGATGGTCATCAGAAGTAGGTTTGGGGAAAATATGAGGTGAAAGTCTCAAGTCTCGGCTTGTTAAAGACGTGTAGCATTGTATCCTGGCTGCTGTGATCATAAGACAAAGATTGAAGTCCAGTAACTCTGTAAGTGTCTTTTTAATCCCATTCTTTTCAAAAGCTCATAACCACGTGTTCCATGTGATGCTGTATCAGCCGATAATATCTATAGCCTCATCGCTGGTCTGTGCAGGTTATCTCTACACTGAGAAACATGTGCTGAAACAAAAAAAAAAATTACCTTTCTTGTCTTCTGATGCCAAACTCCAGACTTCTTTACTTGTTTCCTGGGCAATAGCACTACAAATTCCTGAAGTTCTGTGATCAGACCTATCTCCTAGCCTAGACTGGGTGGGTTCATCCTGAGCTTGTTGCACAGTTTAAAGTTCTTTTTCTGTAGTAATGAATAAAATATTTAAGTTGCTTGTATACAATGTAAGAGCATTTGGAACTACTAAACATGGCTACCAGCTGTCGAAAAGATAAGACCACTCCATGATTCACTAAGTCTATTATTAAAAGAACACTGCTTTTTTTCCCCTTCCAGGTTACAATATTAAAGCTAATTATAACAGGTATAAAATTATGGTAACCCCTGACTTTCACAAGAGGTGAAAAGGACAAAGGAAGCTCAGTGTGATCCAATTTTCTTGCTTTAATTGGGAGGCATGAAAGAACATGAGACTATAGCAGCAGATAATGTTGTGTCTGAGAGACACAGGATAACACAGTTTCAGTTCGAGCAGATTGAGCAATGGAGTGGGATTTTGGGTGTTCTCTTTTTTCTCTTCTGCCCATGTTATTGGCTAATAAAGGATTTTAGGCCATTGCTTTTCTCTTTTGTGTCCATATTTCTACCTCTCTAGAAATCAAGACGATAATGGTACCTGAATTCGCAATGTACTAGTGAAAAAGGATGGTTGACAGTGTTGAAAAGAAGTGAGTTTAAAATGTCTCAAAAGAAGTAAAAATAAGTCTTTAAAAATGTTGAAATCAAGTGAGGAGAATTTGAATCAGAAGTAAAATAGATGGTAACAGCATAATCTTCTAGAAATGCAGATGCTCACTCACAGTGAGTGGGAGAATCTTGCATGGAGCTCAGTGTTCGTGTACCACGGGGAATGTGTTAAAACGATGGCGTGCCACACAGGGGAAATTGCAAATGTGGGTGTCTGTCAGATTTTAACCTGAGGAAAGATTGGACCTTTGGGGGAGGTGACATGCTTTGAGTCAAAATGTCCAGAAGAATTGTCACTGATTTGCTAGAGAATAAAAAAAAAGGAGTGGCTTCTCTTTTGCCAGAGCAGAAGTGACTGAACAGAGAAAGAGAAATGTCATCCATGGCAAAGTCAGTCTTCAGCGTAACGTCTTGGCTCTAAATTGCTTGAACCATGGGTAGATTTTTGAGGAGAGATGGCTCATGGTGCATAAAGGCAATGAATAAGAGTGAGAAGTTGGAAGCTCTTGCCAGGTCCCTCTTTCCACAGGGGAAGGACAGAGACTATAATGGTTTGCTGCAGCACAAGCCCCACTGGGAAAGCAGCACTGCTGAAGCCATAGACTATAACCACTTGCCAGGCTCAGCTGTTTGGGTTTCAAAGGCCTGATCTGAGCAATCAGCCAATGCTTGCTTGGCATGAAGAAGCCCGGAGACCAAAAGCAAGCAGGACATGTATTTTATTTTTCTTCTTTTTGAATCCTGGAAGACCTCCAGCTCATGAAATGGCATTTCTGCTTCTGATTCCTCTAGGGCTGCCCTCTGGTCTTGCTTGTGTGGGAAGGATAAGAAAACCTTCCCGTGTAACTACAAACCTCTGGTCTCTAGCAGTGGTGGGATCAATGCTGCGTGGGGTGGAATATGGGGAATTAGTGTCCCTTTTCCCCAGGTCACTGTAGCACTTCCTTGTCCATTAGCAAGAATGGAGTAGCCCCCCTGCATCTTTGGAAACCTTTTGTTCCTGGGGAGGAAAGTTTGGGTGAGGCTTAATTTCAGCCTAATAGCCTGTTAAAATCTTCACTTCGTTTCTTTGAGAATGCTATTAAAAATCAATTACATTAATGGGGCTCAGTTGGAGATGTTCTGAAATATGGATAGGATCAAGAAAAGTGACTTTGCAAAACAGGGCCCTCGGTGCTGCAGCCATTTGCTCTGCTTGATCTTCCCGGTCATATGCATGGACTTGTGTTTTTCAGCTCTGCAGAAGCCAACCATGCTGTTCAGGAACGAGTGGTCAATGTCATGTACCACGGTGTAAACCCACTGCCGGTGGGGATAGGGAGTAATTCTCTCACCCTGTTATAGATACAGTTGGGCTGCTTGCCTAAAATTACCCCAGCATCACCATCAGCTCTAGAAGCTCGTTCAAGACTTGATCATCCAACTCCCAACTGTGCAGCAGCTCTCTGGTACTTCTTGCTGCCCATGTTGTAGTATGTCCATGAGCTTACCATGTCATCATGTGGCAAATGGTGCATGTTCTCACTCCAGCCCCTGATGGAAGCATTATCTGTTGGCTGGGCACCAGCCTGGGTGAATGGAGATCAGCTTCACTGCATGATGGCCAGTACAGGCTAGGGCGCTTGGCCCCATCTGGGAAATAACTGCACTGCCCAAATGCATAAAGGTGTTGAGAGGATGAACACACTGGATCATCTTTAAAAATCATATCCTCTAGTAAGGGAAGTTGCGTGGCTTTCTGAAATGGTCAGATAAATAATGCTGTCCCCATCCTGCCTGCACTGAACAATCTCTTCACCTCTAATTCCTAGTCTAAAATTCACCATCCTCTCAAATCTCATTTTATGGACACTGGGAACTACTATTTTTCACATGGCAAACATGTAAAACATAGGTTACATGCCTATTCCTCCTTCTAAAAAACCTGTTTTTTCACTGGCCAGTGGATCTTTTGTGTTTAAAAACCGAAAACAACCTCTGAGAGGTTTGTGAACAAGCTCTTTCAGACAGCAGGAGATGGTATCTCCTCAGCCTGCTGCTCCAGAGGTATGAGAGGATAGAGACAAACAATCTTCTGTCCATGGCCGGGTTATTAAAATCACTGTAACACAGTTTGTGAAAGAGGATCCCTATCCGTGGAAAGGAGACGACAATAGGGTGAGGCTTGGTGTCCTTGCACGAGTGGCACAGGCAGCGCATATGGCATGGGAAGGTGAACCACATGGGCACCTTGTTGTGAGGCTGGTCAGGAGGGACTGAGAGGACAACCTCCACTGCCACTTCCATGGGGTGTGATTCAATGGGTGCCCATACTGTGCTCAGGTCTGTGCTGATGGGGTCAGAGAGCCACTTGGTTCGCCATGCAGCTTGTTTCTGGCAGTGGTGGCATTGCTTTGGCCCTGCTCCTTGTGTAGGAAGCACGACTGAAGCTGGGATTGCAGTGAATGTGTTGGGGAATGCTCTTTACCTGGAGCCTTATGGCACTAGGATGGATGGATTGAGGCAGGGCAGGGAAGGAGCCTGCAGCCCCCATAGTGACTTGGGGTGAAGAAAGCATGGGAAGGGGACAGCATCTTCAAGACAGAGATAAGACCTTTGTGTGTGTCCCTGCCGGGCACTTTGCATCATATTTTGAGACTCCTGGCTCTTTTTGCAGGAATGTTTGTAGGGAGGGAGGAGATCTGTGAAATCCAGCTGCCTGGTGCCAGCATTCCCAAATGGTGTGTGGGCAGCTCAGCTGCAGGAGAGTGGTCTGAGGGACTCAGCTACGAGGCAGAGTTCCATGGTGTTTGCAGCCAAGTGTTGGGCAGTATGTGGGTGTTGGTATGAGGTGCAGGGAAAGCCTAAAGTCTTGAGTACTGCCTCTTGTCTGTAAGAAATTTGTGGCTGCTACTGAGTGCTCCTCTTAACCAGGAGCCATGGGTCATACTTATGTCTGATTTCCTCTTTAGGAATGAGGGACTTGAGCAAGACCAAAACAACCAATAAACAGATTGAGGGAGGTGATTCTGCCCCTCTACTCCACTCTGATGAGGACCCACCTGGAGTACTGTGTTCAGCTCTGGAGTCCTCAGCACAGGAAGGACGTGGACCTCTTGGAACATGTCCAGAGGAGGCCACAAATATGTTGCCGAGAGCTGGAGCCCCTCTGCTTCCCCTCGCAGAGAGGTGCTGGCGCAAACCTTGCTGGCCCCCACAAACCTTTGGCTCCCCTTTCCTTTCAGAGGGCTGGAGCCCCTCTGCTGGGAGGACAGGCTGAGAGAGTTGGGGGGGTTCAGCCTGGAGAAAAGAAGGCTCCAGTGAGACCTTAGAGCCCCTTCCAGGCCCTCAAGGGGCTCCAGGAAAGCTGGGGAGGGACGCTTGATCAGTGAGGGGAGCCATAGGATGAGGGGGAAGGGTTTGACACTGAAAGAAGGGAGATTGAGATGAGATCTCAGGAAGAAATTTTTCACTCTGAGGGTGGTGAGAGCCTGGCCCAGGTTNATAAAATCTTTAAAACACTGGCAGAAATTGGGTGAGGACCCATGTGCTTCCTCTGTGTGCCGTGATTGAAGGCCTTACAAAGTGCAGCTAAAAAGAACCCTCTGCCTTAGCTGAAGCATTGACGCAGGGTGACAGGTAGAAAACTGCTGATCTGGTACCCTTCAACAGAGCTGCATCCTACGCAAGGGCTTCAGTCGGTGTGTTATCACCCTTAATATCTCAGGGCTGAAATCTAAGACTGCATGTGAGCTCCTCGGGCTCCGTCCCTTCCCTTGGCACCAGTGCCTGCCACCTCGTGCAGCCCATGGATCAGCTGAGGCTCGGTGTACTTGAGGTGTTGCAGACCCTGGGAAGGTGACTTGGTGGAAATGACGACTAGAATATTAGGGCTTTGCTTTTGCAGCGCAACTTGAGGCTGGATAACTGTGCCGTGCCTTCTGAGAGACGAACGAGTGTCGTTGAAGCTGGGGCGTTGGGTAGCCGGCTCCTGCAGCGTGTGGAGCTGAGCTGCAGTCTGTGCCGGAGGCACATCCTCTTCCCTTCTGCTTCGGTTAAAGCAAATTCGGCACTGCAAAATCCACCTCTTGCCACTTCCCACCTCATCCGGCCCCAAGGCTGATTTAGGTGCCTGCGCGAGGAGGATCGCTAAATCCATGAGCTTGATAAGAGTATAACCTTGTAGGAGAGAGATGGAAAGGGCGTTGCTCGAGACCAGCCCCAGCCAGACTAACAGTGCAGCGTTCTTGGAAACGAGCTGTGTTTCAGGCAAATATCCGGGAGCTGGGGACTTTTTTTAGCCCGTCTCTTGCTGTTCATTTTCTCCCTGGCACCGGGGCTGCAATTCCAGGAACCCTGGATATACTTGAGAGCGCCTCTCAAACATGGATGAAAGTAATTAAACCTCTCAGCTTTTCCCCTTTTTACACTCGTTGTAGTTCTTCAAACGCAGATTTAAGATGGGGACAAAATGTACAAGCTGAGATCTGACATCCTGTTCCAGCAGCAAGCAGGGGAATGAAAGGATGAACAGACTATTCAGAGGGCTCCAGTGCTGCTCCTGAAGCAAGGAGAGACGGTTGTTTGCTGCCAGGTGCGGCCTTTCTTGCTGTTCCCCTCTTAATTAAGCACTTAAATTTCGCTGTCTGATAGGTATGGAAATGTATGTGGCGCGACCACTTTGGTTGTGCAAATAACTGTTATTTTGGCTTGCTCGTAGCGCTGAAAAATCAAGGAAATTGTTTCATGCTATGCACAAGCACTGAAGAACTGAGCTTCAGATGAAAAGCAGATTAAAAAGGCAAGACAATTGGGTAAAATGAGGAGTAACATTTTTGTCTAATCTGGATTAAGAAATTTTTTTTGAGCTTTTAATGTTTCCCATAGCTTCGATTTTATTTGTGAAATTAAAATGTAACATCCTTCCAAGTAGAAAAGTCCAAACTCTAAAGGTTTCAGTTTAACAATGTTGATATACAAAATATTCTATGTGTTCCCTTCCTTCAAGGAAATGTTTCAGCAAACTTAGCGTGAGTTACTGAAGTGTTGTGGTTGACTTAAATCTATGGGGGGGAGGAATCTAACAAAAAATATCCGGCAAAATATTTCTCTTACACTGCTCAATTCCTGGGCAGATGGGTCCAGCAGAGAGAGCATCCTTAAAGATGCAGCTTTTTGCTGAAATGTCTTCTCTGTTGATGAGTCTTCCTGATTGCTCTGGGCTTGATACAGTGGAGGGATGGCCCAGCCCGCGGAACCTGAACTTCAACCCTCTTCGGCTAGTTTTTGGCTTGTGCACCGGTGTTGTGGTCCTTGGAGTTATTTTGATCTGTTACAGGTCTCCTCCTCCTGAGGGTCCTCCACCACTCGAGAAGCTGGGCTGCCCCAAGCCACGCTTCTGTGGCTGTCCCTGATGGAAAGCCATTGTTTGTGCTCGTGAGCAGAGGGGCATGAGATGCTTGCAATGGAGTGCACGGAGTGGGTGAGCATCAGCCTGGATGCCTGGTGGGATGGTACACGCTGTGCTGCCAGGGCACAGATGGTCTCCTCACCCTGTCGAATATTAACTTGCATCTCTATGGCACACCTGCCCCTGGGGAACCTTTTACAACCCATACGTGCAGAACACCTGTGATGAGCGGCATTGCAGCCCTGTCTGCTCTCGGTGCTGTGCTCCTGTGGGGTGCAGGACGGTGTGGAGGAAGGCTTCTGGGCTGCCTTGTCCCAGCTGCACCCATGTCATGACAGAGAGGAGATGGCCTTCCTGGGAGCACAGAAATGCTTGGTGGGGATGCTCCTAGGAGCAAGGACATCCCGCCAGGCTGGTCTATCTGCAGGCTGACTTGTCCTGTCGCAAAGCAGACTTGATGCCCCCAAATCATTTTCTGCTCAAAGAGCAATCAGTCAGAAATGGGGAAATGTTGGAATTAACTCCGTCTGGCAGTGTGTCTGTACTGAGCTGGCCTTTGATCACCCCCATGCTTCTCCACTGGGCTCCAGCTTTGTTTGAGGCTGCAGAAGGGACCGTGCTAACCTCATTTGCCATCTTCATTGTTTAGTGCACAGCCCTGGGTCTTATTTACAGCTCACCATTCAAACCATAGGCTGAAGATGGGAATCTTCATTTCCTTCTAGGCCTTTTTTTATGAACCTCATTGCGATAGTATGAGTGCTTCACACAAACATTAATCCACTTTCACAACACCCCTGTGAGATAGACTTTGATGTTTCTTATTTTACAGGGGAAAGGGAGGTATAGGAATATGAAAGACAAAAGTAACCATTAATTTTCACTTAGTACTTTCAAAGCATGTTTTTGGAAACAGTGATAGGCTCGTTTCTCCCGGACGTGCTCGTTCCCTGTCAAGTTTCAGGGCAACCAATCCAAAATGAAAGATTTCTAGGGCTTCTCATAACATCACTGGAGTTTTGTTACGGTTCTCCTTGATTTAGGAAAGGGGTCTGCCACTTCATCAGTTGTGGAGAACGCTCAGACAACTAGAAAACTCCACCTAAAAGCAGAAAGCTATAAACAATAAAAAGAGGTAGGTGTGTTTGGCTTTAAGTGTGTTGGTAACTTCATGTACTTCTGGTCTCATGATGCGTAGACGCAAACAGGAAGAAAAAAAATCACGTAGGTGACAGTGGTAAAGAACGTCTTAGTGGACGTTTTAACTTAAAGATGACAGTTTATGCAACTTGTACGGAATGCTCATCTGAAACCTTCTACCACTCATCCCATCATTTAGCCCTGTTTGCCATCTGTTAGTGAAAAGTGATTTTTAAAGTTCTTGGTGATATAGCTGTAGTGTGGAGGAAAAAAAAACTTAGTGGTATTATTTCTTTACTTGGTATATATGTACTTTAGGAGGAAAATGTCCAAGAATAATTGAGATGAATCAGTTTTCTATATGTGGATTGTCTGAATATTTAACATGATCTTGTGAAGAAAAAGGGGCAAGGAACACTGTTTTATTTTTAGGACTGGAAAGTGGATGAAGCTGCTGGCCTAGATCGTGTACTCCTTCCAGGAGGAGCAAGGGAGAAAAAAATCATGAACGGAGTGTGTTTTTGTGTGGTGGGGAGGATTTCTCATGTTTATTATACTGACAAACCCAGTTTGGGTTCATGTTGAATTGTTTCAGTTGTGGGGGGAAAAAGTAAGAAAGGACTTGTGTGGAAACGGAATAAAATCTCCTCCCTCTTTTTGAAAGTGGTTTCAGTTGTCTGAACTGAAAATGGTGTGAAGTACTAAAAAAAAAGCAGCAAACAAACAAAGTAGTAAGGGAAGACCTCCTCTCTCTCTCTACCTCTTCCCCCATCCATCCCCTGGGCTACACCCCTGGTCAGGAGTTGTGAGCTGCTTGGTGAAAAAGCCTCCCAGAGCCCCAGTTGGGCCAGAGTTGTTGTAGATGGGATCGTGTCCTGCGACTCAGAGGCTACTATGGGCCTTTTTGTTTCAACAGGCCCCAAATGGGTACTTTGCATGGCATAACACAGGGGAGCTGGCTGGTGTCCACCTGGGAGAGGGGATGTGGGGGGTTGGTATTGCCACATCCCTGCTGATGCTCCGGGCTGTCTGAAAACCTGCACCAGGAGATGTTGGTCTTGGTGGGCATTGTTGCAATGTTTTGGGGCCCACAGCCCTGTTGGTGCCGGGTGTCATATGGACCAGGTGGTTCGATGAGAGTTCAAGACACCAGCTCTGCAAGGTCGGTTGTAACCCCCAACTGGTTAAGCACTGCTGTAACAGCTGCTGCCCTAAAAGTTAACCAAGTGACCAACTGGCAACAAGAAGAGGGGGAAATTAATCTGTGAGTAGAGTGACTCTGAAAATTAACCCAGGCTGCCACCGCCCTCTGCTCCACGTTCATTTGGGGAACAAGGCTAAACTGTTCAAAGATTAAACGTGTGATACCCATTTCCCTGGGCAGCAGCTGCTTCCTTGCTTTCTGAGCTGTCAAAAGTGAGTTTTGTGGGTACTTTCCCTTCCCCTCCTCTCCCCTGTGCCATTCCTGGCACTTTGCACTGGTTACAGTGAAAGATGCGACTTTGCTACTGACCTGCTCACAAGAACTCAACTGTTTGTCAGATGGGTTATAAATAGGCTCCAAATTAAGCCATACATAGTTACAGGTCAGGAAGAAGACTGTGCTTTTGCTGCATTTCTTACTGGGAGATATTGCTGTTACTTTAAAATTAAAAATAAGAGCAAGATATACTGAAAAGATGGAAATAAGTGAGGAGAAAAATTGCCTTTCAGCTGAGACTGAGAATGGAAAATTTCTACCCAAAAGAAGAATATTTCTGGAAATGACAACTCAATGGCAACGTAGTTCTCTAATGCATTCACTGTTAAGTGAACATTATTTATATTGGAGGAAAGAAACACAATGTGGCGTAAGTTATTTGGCTGCATGCTTAAAAAAAAACCAAAAAAACAAAATAAAATCCGTGAGCAGACAGTCTAGTTTGCGAGTGGGGAGACTGGGATACAGATGAGATAAAGGAGGAAGACTCCAGACTATTGCTCTTGTAATTTGCATTTTGTTGGTATATATAAAATTAAATTACGATTATATTTGTTTCAAGCAGAAGTGCTTAGCAGGCATAGGAAAAACTGTCTGAAACATTAAGCGCAGATTCAAACTAGTTTTCTTGGAATGAAATCATTAGGAGTAAATAGCTGCTCTCTTCTTTTCATGCTGAGGTGGGATCGTGGTCTCTGAGTTGTTTTAATAGCAAGCCTAATGCTGGTTTTGAGACCTTTTTTGGAGAAGGAACACATTCTTAGCCGTGTGATCCTGCAAACTGCGGTTGTTTTATGTTAATGCTTGGATACCTCTTGGTCCAAATGGGAGATGCAAGCTCCAGCTGACTTGGGCCAATTTTGTGAGGCTGACAGATGAGTTCGGTTCTGGTGCAAATCCAAGCAGAGGTTCTATTCTTCCTTCCCTTTACTCAGCCCTTCTGAAGGCTGAGTGGTTTGTGTCCTACAGCTGTGTGTTGGTGATGTTCCTGTAGTGTGGGTTCTGCACGTGCATTGCTAGGACCTACAGCTCCAAGGATTTTGGTGTGCTGGGTTCTGCACAAAGATGGGAGAGTGATGGGCAGGTGAGGGAGCTCTCAGTGATCCTTCTCTTTCCCAGCTCAAAAATGTTTTGTGTACACAAGAGGCTTTTCAACATGTTCATCCTGACTGCAGTCTCTTGCGATGGTGCGCTGGCTGTGAATCCTTCTAATCCACTGCGTAGCTGTTTTTTCAGGTGAGTCACACATGTCTTTGGAAAAGGGCCTTTCCTTTTGCCAGTGGAAAAGGCAAAGGCTTTGTGTTCTGGCTTTAGCAGTTTGCTGTAGGTGGTAGGTCCTTAATGCTCTTGTTGCCAGCTTCAGTGGGTTTCAGATCAGTCCCAGAATATTTTGACCATGTTGCAGTACAAAATTCCCAGCTTGGGACTGGTTTGGTTGGTGCTGTTGCTGGTAGAGGTCCCACTGGATTCTCATGGGTCCGCAGGCGGTTCAAGGCAGTGACGGTAGATGGCTGTCACATTCGTACAGTGCAAGGAGATGGATCCCCCTGTTGCAGGGCTTGTTGTGCTCACTGTGTCCTTCTCCGTTGCCACAGACTGATGTGCAGAGGTTGGGGCCCAGTTGTGTCATTTGTACACCCCATGGGCAGGAGGTGGGGAGACACAACATCGCTGGTGGGGTCCTGCCAGCTGCTGCCTGCAGGGCAGCCAGCAAGAATGGCTGGGTCTGTAGGGCTCCCGTCATCCTGCCGAATTAGTCCCACAGCAAATAGTGTCAGATTGACAGCTAAAATATTTTTTTTCTCTTTGTAATGACTTCTTTTACTCAGAATTTATGGATCTCTTTATGCTCATAAAACATAGAAAGTATATTCTCTGTCCTATTCCAGCATTGCTTGCGTAAATTTGAATCCATCACTTTGAAATGATATCATTGCAAATGGGGTGCGGGACGAACAATGAAATATCTTGAACCCTAGAAACTTCAAATTAATGTTCTTTACTGCAGAGTAATTACTGTCCCATAAACTAATCTTTTGTACCTCTGAATAAGGCTTTCCAGGCCCTCACGCCACACAGTCCTTCAAACTGTCCCTTTCAAGCTGGTCTGAACCAAAAATATACATAGACTTCAGGTCCTGATAATTTTTCAGCCCTTTTAATTGGTTTTGCAGAACTGTTTGAGGCTGGCAGTGTGGCTGGAGCACATCTCTGGATGACTTTGTCCTGGACGCCAGAGTGATTTGCAGTCGCCCTGTTGCTTTTTAGGTCTTCCAGACAGCATGCCAATTTTGCAGTTCATTCTTGACCCTTTTGGAGCAAATAACAAATTGTTGCAGTCATCTTTTCTTGCAAATGTGTTCTACCCTGTTCTATGGCTGTGAATAGATGCTTCTAGGAATGTCTCACGGTAGGATTTTTGCTGATGAAAGGAGAGGAAAAACTCTAGGTATAGACTAACATATCTCATGTCCTTCTCTGTGTCAGGTTTGCTTCTGTTTCTCAGTGCCCATGGCATAATGAAGGAGAATCTGGCCCCAGTTATTTTATGTGCAGATCAAAGAAACAACTGGTGTCACTGAGTGTCTGGAAATTTCAATCTGCTCTCTTCCCGGAAAGTCTTTTCTCCCACTTCACCAGTGCTTTGTGATTGATCTTGCTGAATTCTAAAATTGTTCTCTTGGTTATAGATGAGGGACTGACTCCAGTGCCTGAAAAGAGCCTTAGCAACATGAATACATCTCCACAATTTTTAGGATGATTACTCTGTCTTACAGGCTAACTATCAGATTTTCCTCTCTTTCTTCTTTTGTGGTTTGCACTGTTAGGTTTTCAATTTGTCAATTTTTATGTTATTGTTCCATCTTTTCTGTATAAAACCGAACCCTGTGATTGGGTTTTTTGCACCTTCTTATCATTTGAAACAAAGATCATGAGCAGAAAGCCACGCAGACAAGTTCTCTCTGTCCCACCCCAGAGCCTCTAAGGATGTGAAAAGCTGGGCAATGTATTGCAGAGACTTGAACTTGTTTGTGGGCTAATGAATATGTTCCACAATGACTTCATTATATAATAACTAGTTGGTGCCAGAAGCTTCAGGAAAAATCAACCTCAACCTGAATGACCATTAGTCTGTGTCGTTAAACAGGGACTGACTCAATCAACCAGAGCTATTTAAAAATTTATTAATTTTATAATCTCTTGGGCGTCTGTCTCTGCATGAATCTCTGGAGGCTGCAGACCTGCGTTGGGTCTTCCAAGAGAAGTTTTCAAAACAGATTTAACTTCCCTCTCTCGTACTTTGGATCACAAGCGAGATGGCCCTGATGATCTGAGTAAATGAATGTGCTGCTGTTGGGTCATTTCATCTTCATCAGGGCTATTTAGCACTCTCCTATTTTTTCCACTGGTGCAAGGGAGCTCTTCAAAGTAAGGGTCAAGGAACTTGATGCAGACAATTGATGCTATCCTCCGAGCTGTCCTTGCCAGCTGCCCAGCTTTAAATATCTCAGATGACTCTGTGAAAGACTCCCCGCAGGGCTGTGAGAATCCAGAATGAATGAGTATCCTTGGATTAAATGATGATTAAGTGGCTGACGAAATGGGATGAATGAGGTGCCGCAAGGCATGAACTCCTCCATTATAACAGCTGACCTCGGGCCAAATTTCCTCTATTTCCCCATCTGTAAAAATGGGAGTCTATTGCGCCTTGAGCTAAGGTTGAAGTTAGTGTCTTATAAACCAGCTTTCTCTGAAGGGCAGAAATCACCTTTTTGCTCATAGCACCTACCCTAGTGTTTCTGCACTACTAATGGTCTTTACTAGAAACTTTCATATAAACGGGCTAAGAACCGAGGCGGGTTTTTCCCTAGACTGCAATCCTCTGTGTGAGCCATGTACCACCTCAAAATGGCTCTACAAAGTTGTCCCCTGAGCAAATTTTCATGAGGCCTGACGGAGATGGTCATGCTTCCAGCTCTTGTGCATCTTTCATCGAAGAGCTTGCAGCAGCTGGCAAGCAGGCAATTATTGAATATCTCATGAAAGATGAGAGAGAAACATAACTATCACCCATCTTCTAGGAGAGGAAATGAAGGAGGGAGGTAGTAGAATAGTAATAAAGCAACAGAGAACAAAAATGCAGTCGTCTTGATGTTTGATTTAGGCAGCTGCCTGCTTTTTTAAGACCAGGAAGGGGAGCTGGTACAGAGCATGCTAAATTCCTCCTCCTCTAGAGCTCGGTGTGAAGTTCATTGCAGATCTTCCTAGAGCAGATATAAAAGTGAGGCCCCAACCCAGCAAGGTCACTAAGCCCACACGGTGCTTCTAGCTGAACTGGTTTTTTTTAGTCCTAGCATCCTGGCAATGACACATCTTAGCATCTGCCTCCATAAGCCTTCCTTGCACCTTTAATTATACAGTTTCTTCTTAGCTTCCTGGCCAGATCTTTAGAGCACCATTGTACATTGTGAAATAGCTCCCTGCCACCCATCCCAGTGGTTGCATCCTTGTGCTATGTGAAATGACTGTTACAGCTTGTAAAACATCCTGGGATCATCAGCAAGCACAAATAGAGGTTGGGTGGAGAATGGATGGAGAGCAGTCCTGAGGAGAAGGATGTGGGGGTGTTGGTGGATGAGAAGCTCAACGTGAGCCTGCAATGTGCACTGGCTGTCCAGAAAGCCCCCCACACCCTGGGCTGCATCAG